>BQNB010024195.1:0-60995 GCA_026074375.1 Tanacetum coccineum
CTATTGGCTACTTGATGTATGCTATGACAAGTACAAGACCAGATATTGTTTATGTTGTTGGTAGATTGAGTAGGTTTACTAGTAATCATAGTAGACAACATTGGGAAGCAATAACAAGGGTGTTTAAGTACTTGAGAGGTACTAAGGATTTTTGGTTTATCATATGTTGGGTATCCTTCGGTGTTAGAAGGTTATACAGATGCTAGTTGGATAAGTCAAAATGTCCTGCTTGGGGAGGTTCCATTTCATGGGCTTCCAAGAAGCAAACATGCATCACTCGTCCAAATATGGAATCTGAGTTTATGACATTGACTACGTAGAATGGCTAAGAAACTTGCTATATAAGATTCCAATATGGTCGAAACCAAAAGTACCAATATCTATCTGATGTGATGAGGTTTCCACGATGGCTAAGGCATATAGTCAGGTATTAATGGGAAGTCTAGACACTTATGTGTACACACAAGCTAGACATAACAACAAATATTTTTGTGCAACTAAAATAAAGTAAAATCATTAGAAAGGTTTCAAAAGAAACAGGTAATGAATGACTAAGACATGAAGAGCATCTCCGAATATTGGCTATAAGTAGGTTGACTCCTCCTCCTTGCTCTAACATGAATGTAGTCCTTAAATAGTTCAGAAGGTTTATGTTTTGTTCAGCTGCCACAACTTACTATCTGATAGTGAACTCCCTTCTCCATCAACTTTCAAACTATCCTATAACATCTTCATTAAATATTTATATCCAAAGAAAGTCACTATGATCAATTGCAAAACCTAATTCCGAACACCCCAAAGTCTAAGAGTGAGTAATTTCCTGACATTTGTTCTCTAACGAAATGATCTGCAATCATTAAAAACAATATTTTTTAACACCTTTCACACATCTATATCATTCATAACCATATATTTAACTTTTGTATAGAAGTGATCGATATATAATATATGCCATAATTTTCTACATCACCCTCAACTCATAACACTACCTCCTCAAATTTCGGAAATTTATGTGATTATATATCATCAGAGACTACTTTACGAATGTAAAGGAACTAAAAACACAATTTTCAGTTATATAACGCCAAACATCATATCCTTGATTGTTCTCAACATGAAATACACGCCATATAAGGAAGTGTTATCATTAACACACATAAAAACGAATACCTTGCAATCGCATCAGAGGTGAGCAGAACAAGAAAATTTTGGTATGATTCGAGTTAGGTTGACCTAAATCAAATAATGCCTGAATCCTTAAATAATATTTTAATGAATAGTAGTGAGCATGTCAAAAGACTAAAATAACGTTATTTCCTCTTGTTGAGGACCAAAATCAGCATATGCTCCATAGGTCATTTTCTCGAGGCCAATTTTTTTTGTAGAAGATGTGTGATATGTAGGTTAGCTTGTGAAAATTTGAATATTTTCACATCCGCCTTTAATTAATAAAATAGGTAATATGCACGAATCAGATTGGTAAACTCTTAAACCAACCAACCCATTTAACACCATTTCTTCTTTAGCCAAGAAAAGACCTGTTAGCCAGAAAATACAGCCCAAATCGATTAAGTGAAATAAATTGGGAGGTTGCCCTTGTGCCTGCCTTTCATATGTTTATATGTATATGAAAAGTTTCGATTTGGGAGATAAAACATATACGTGATGAGAAGCATCCGTGTCACTGATTTACATAACCAAGGCATCGAAAGGAGTTCCTTTGTGCGTCTGGATTGCTCCCTGCTGGCAACAGGAATGTGTACCATTCCGGTTCGCTTTGGTTCGGTGATCCAAAAACTTTGGTACGGCGTGCACAATAATAATATTGTTTAGTTTCATATATATTTATACATTTACAAGTCATAACTTATAATTAAACTTTAATGATATATTAATGGTTCAAGAGTATTGTTTATATAAGAAAGAAGAATACCTTTTCATTTCCCATTCAAAGACATTTAAGAGCAGTAAAAGCAGAAAACCGTTTCAATTCCGAATCAAACATATTAAATATAAGAAAATTTTTCAAAGAAAACCTTCACCCTTCCCATTTACACACTTTGTATTACATAGTAATCAAACGCGTTTTCGAGGCCTATAAATCGACAATTTGCAAAGTGTTGGATCGCGATCCGGTACAATTGGGAACGACAATTCGCTAAGGGTTTGGTGATCCCTGTGACTATGGTTCTCATCAATGAAAGGTGGACTTCTTATCAACCTGATAAAAAAAGTCATGTAAATAATCAGATGGTGACTTTATTCGACAGTAACCCAATCCATAGAGAGAATATAAACTTTGTAGGAAACAAACCAAATAGTCAGTTGATGCATATTGGCATACAGGACATCTTTTCTTAGAACTCATGTTAGTCCAAATTAAGAAGCCACTCCTTCACAGATTCTAAAATGTTATGCAAGCAATGTTGTAAACTATATTAGCAGATGACAGAACTATAGACAAAGTAATTGATTATGTGGGTATATTAAGAACTAGTTAACTTAAGTTCCAGCACTAACTTCTAAAAGACAACCAAGACTGCACAAGAAATCATATTAACTAAAGAGTCGTGTTGGCATGAAATTTATATAAAAACTTAACCATGACTGCACAAAAAAAGTCGAAACAAACTCAATCGCAATGAACCTTTTGCAAGCATCTGCGGATTTTGATGTTTCAAAATACATTTTATAAGCCATTAACATTTACCAGCACATTGGGATATAGATAATCAGGTTGATTTGAGCTAATGGGTAACACTTAACAGGTCAAGATTCAAAAGGGTAGCACTTGTGAGTCGTTACATGAATTACTTCGAAACACCATCTTGAAATCTATGAATGTGACCTAAAGCACATAAAAACTATATCAATTTCAATCGATCATTTGTTACACTATACAACATTACATTATACTGAATTCAATCAAGCATTTTCCTTCACTGTACACACTATTTACTGTACATAGTATATGGCCTAATGTATCCTTTGAAAGTTGACCATTGGTGTGCAAGTTGTGCCTAGGTTAAAGACCTAACGCCCACCAACGCAAGCCCAGTGCTTTAAGGCACATAAGGATAAGGAACTCATTATTTAATCGTATCTTCAATTTTCCACGCCCTTCATGTAAGTTAACAATTTGGTTATCCTTTTATGTTCAAATCGCTTATGCTTATATTAAGGTAAAAAGCAAATACCAACCACAATCTTAGCACCTTGTATATCCATCAAGGTTCCAACTTGCATTACCACTCATATCCTCATTACCATAACTACTAAAAAGATAGATCGCTTAACGGTATCCCTCTAAGTGTCACCCCACCAATATTTCACACTTTTAACATGTAATGTTCACTTTCTGCAACTTGAAGCAAAGCCTCTTGTGTGTCAGAAATCTAAAACCGAATCCATTTCACACTTTTAACACGACTCTCCCAACGAGTGATGGACATGACTTGAGAGTTAATCCTTTAACATTCACTTTCAAAAGTTGCCACCTTTTGGAAGAATTGGCAAATATTGTGTAATTGCATTATATTATTCCAAAAAAGTCTCTACATTTAGCACAAGTATTAGCCATGTCACGTAATGCAAGATTAAGACTATGACAACCTGATGTAGACTAATAAACGGGATAACAAATTGAATATGTTGATTCTAACGAATACCATAATCAATCTTCTAATTATCGTTGATTCCAAAGGAATACCGTTAGTTAGGCAAAATTCTTGACAAAAGCTGCCAAAAATAAACTTTTCATATATTTTGGAACTGAGTTGCTAGGGTTACAATGCAGTTATTAAATAAAGAAGCAAAACTGAAATGGGCCTCAAAAGACAAACGGGCCGAAAGTTATGCTAAGAACCAAAGTCCAAAATTCTCGAAAAAACACAAAAATGTAAATAACTCCTAAAATATGACAATTCACGGCTCGAAACTTCTGTTAGCCAACTATGACTCGTTACCAAGGCATTCTCCTCGCTCCAAGCTTCGAATCGGCTGGTCATGGGCCTGAAACGGAGTCCCAGAGCCCAAGTTATGTCTTTTTGAAAAAAGGGCCTTTCTTCACACGATCTTGGGCCTCGAGAAACAAAATGGCATGTTCTTCAATACTTGGGCTTGCATCACAACTACATGGAGTATAAAACGCTCTTTGATTTATATCAAAAAACCACTTTTGTACTCCTTGATGTTTCCTTTTCATATTTGATGCATTGTCATAACCTTAACCACACTTCAATTCATCTTGTGTAACATCAAAAAGTCTTTTCTTCGTGGTTTCATGAACATTCAAAAATCCTAAAAATGATTGTTCTTTGGTAACACATGTTGAAGAAGCATTTACATACCTCAATATCAAGGATATTTGTTCTTGGTGACTTGTATCGGGGTACAATCAAGTATCATAGAGAAATACTTTGCTTCCTTTACTTTTTTAATAATTTCTGATTTGATTTCACGAGCAAACAATAGTATTAACTCATTTTAGATTGTGTGACCAAGATAATGTATATGCATGTCATCTCTCATTTTAGATTGTGTGACCAAGATAATTTCTGATTTGATTTCACGAGCAAACAAATGTATTATGCTCTTTAAGTCTACTTCCAAGATTTTTCCAATCTAAAAAACCTTCATTATCTAACTGACCTTTCGCAGTGCCTTTTTTAAGTAGTTTACAACAAAAACAAAAAACTTTGTCTAGCTCTTTCGAATATACGAGCCATTCTCTATCACACTTCTCATTGTTTGGTAAAACTCTAGTGTAGTAAGCAGCAAAACCGTCTAAAACTTTTATCTTTAAGACCCTTCTCAATAGATTTATCTCTTTTCGGACCCTTTGCTCTACTAGACGCTTAATCATGTCAGAATTAAGACTATCCCAATTTCTTGGATCAAAGATATCAACATTAATATCGACATCAACATCCTCAACATGGTCATAATCAACAACAGTCTCCTCAATAGGAACATCATCATCATCATCATTATAGTCAAGTTTAACATCATCTACATCCTTATTGTTAACATCATCAACATCCTCATTGTTAACATTAGTATTATTAAGACCATCTTCATCAACATATTCATCATTATTATCACCACCACCAACATCTTCATTATTTGAAGAAGAAACATGAAGAATTTTTATGACATAATTGTCCATAGTGCCACTTTGAGACTGCGTGAGTTGTTCGGCTTTCTTATTCTCCAAACGCTTTGCATATTCAGATTTTTGCTAAGTTGCCAAAAAATAACTGCTCAACAACCTGTAACTTTCATAAAGAATGAGTAACTAATAGGTAAAAAAACTAGACTTAGACATTATATTACATCTTTAAAGCGTCATTACTCATTATCAATCTATCGTACTTTAAATTTATTTGACAAGCTCAAGTTCTAAATCTTAAGGGTTCAACTACAACAATGCAAAAAATAAATCTTTCATATACTATCACTCTAGTACACAATTAAGTAATAAACGTTTTCGATGTAAAATTCAAAAGGTATAGAGTAAACTGGCAACTACTAACTATATAATAAATAAACCTATATGATTACTGAGCATGAATTTATATGATAAGATAACTAAATCAAAAGAAAATGTGACAAGGTAATAGTGACTAATTTCTTATTTCCCTATTCCATAACAACTAGAATATACGGTTCCATTATTCCAATCAGAGGTTTCTAAAACTGATGTTAGCCAATCGTGTCCATCAGTAAGAATGTAAGATGATATGGTTGCTATAGTTGGTAAATAAATACATTATAATTTAAAAAAAATAAAGATAAACCCTAACAAATTGAAAACCTCAATTAAAAATTCAATGTTAACAAGTAAAGCCAAAACAAATGGGTGAATGATGTATCGACCATCATCCAAGCGTACTATATATATATATATATATATATATATATATATATATATATATATATATATATATATATATATATATATACATATATATATATATATACATATATATATAAATATACATATATATATATATACATATATATATATATATATACATAAGGGTGCGTTATATTGAGAACGCATTTTATATATATATACATATATATACATATATATATATATATATGTATATATATATATATGTATATATATATATATATATATATATATATATATATATATATATATATATATATATATATATATATATATATATATATATATGGGTGCGTTATATTGAGAACTCATTTTATGTGCAGAACTTTACAGAACTATTTTAAAGCAATTGAGACCTTTGGATCATTTAATCAATGGTCAATAATGCATGATTGCATTTATGTAAATAATTGAAATTAAAATTTGGCTGGAAATATATAGATAAGGGTATAATTAGTATTAAACATAATTAAAAAAGTGTAATCGTAACTGTTTCCCAAATAATGAAACAATAAATATCATTTATTTTAGGGAGTTTCAAAATGAAACAATCAATACCATTTATTACCAAAGAATGAAACAATCAATATCATTTATTTTAGGGAGTTTCAAAATAAATTATATCATTTATTTTAGGGAGTTTCAAATGTGTTAATCTAAATCTGGATATACAATCAATACAAAATAAATCATGTCATTTATTTTAAGGAGATTTATAAAAAATATGGGAGATTTATACAAAAAAAAGAACAAATATGTTCCAAAATAAAAAAACATACATGTTTTACATATAAAACATACATGTTTCTCTCGTTATAAACCATTCATGTTTCATAATTAAAAAGAACAAATATGTTCCAAAATGAAAAAAACATACATGTTTTTGATAAAACATACATGTTTCATAAAAAAACATACATGTATCTCAAGTAAAGTAACATACATATTTCTTAAAAAAACACCCTTTAATTGAAAACACTATTATAAAACATGTATGTAAATAGTGTCATTTATTATCAAAGAATAAATTGTATAATTTATTATGAGAGAATAAATCGCATCATTTATGAGAATACAATCAATATCATTGATTATCAAATAATAAACGGTATCATTTATTTTACGGAGTTTCAAAAGTGTTAATCTATATCTGGATATGCAATCAATACAAAATATACCGAGTCATTTATTATAGGGAGTTTCAAGTTAGACAAAAAACTATGTTTATCTAAAATACCTAAAATATCCCTATATAATAAATTGAATTAAATAAATGGAAAACAATTTATTAAATTCTGATTGGTCTAGAATAGTTTTGTAAAGTTCTGCACCTAAAATGAGTTCTCAATATAACACTTCATTATATATTCAGAACCATTTTTAGTGCGAGAACTGACAGAACCACCAAAAACATGCATGCATGTCTTCAATAATTGTATTTTTGCACATATGTTCTAAAAACAACATATATGTTTTAAAAAAACATAGTTGTTTTAAAGAATTTGATAAGAATTTGGAAATACAAAATTTTTCTTTGAAGGTGTGCATGTATGTTCTTATAAGGCGTGCAACAACAATATTGCGGCCGTGTGTAAGGTTTTTGTGAAAGAAGAGGAAAAGTTCATGATGATACTGAAGAACATAGGTGGATTCTTACAATTATTGATGATTTTAATGTATTTTTTTTATTTTTAAAAGGCGTGCATGTATGTTTTTTAGAACTCCTTCCTATACTTTTTACCATTTTGTAACATCTCACAATAACCCACCTATATACTATTACTATATATATATATATATATATAATATATATAATTATATTATATATATATATCTATTTATATATTTTACTATAGATATATATATAGGAGGGATCATAGAGAAACCTAATTTCGGTGGAAAACTCAGATAAACCCAGAAAAACCCAAACAAATGCCCATAAAAAAACCAAACAGATGCCCTATTTTTTCAGGCTAACTAAAAATTGTTTTTTCAGCAAATATGCCTCGGATCGTTTACCATTGGTAAAAACCCATAAAAATAAAACGGTGATGCCTAAATAATCTTTTATATAGCTGGAAAAAATTAGGGCATTGTTTGGTTTTTGAGTTTTTTCCAGACATTATATCGAGGCCATATTTGCTGAAACAACAATTTTTTGTCTGAAAAAAAATTTGGCATCTGTTTGGTTTTTTTTAAGGAATCTGTTTGGTTTCTGAGTTTTTTTGGTTTTCTAGCAAATATATATATATATATACATATATATAAATATATATAGTTTGGTTCAAATAGAAAGTGATTTTTGGTAAAAAGGATAGAAAGTGTAGAAAATTCATTTATGTGTCATTAATATCAAGTGAAAGTGTATTAATTGTGTGTGAGTTACAAGAAATTATGTGTGTCAACATTGTTAGCTAAAAAATTAGCGTGTGTCAATAATAGCGTATTAATAGTGTGTCAACATCGCTAGTGTGTCAGTTACAAGTCGTTATGTGTCAAATATGTAATTAATACCTCAATTTAATCTCATTAATACCTCACATCTAATGGCTAGAAATCCTTCCTATACTTTTTACCATTTGTAACATTTCACAATAACCTCACCATATATATATATATATAACCTATATATGAGGCTAACTATGAGTGTGTAAATATGATTTAGTGACTGAACGCCACCATTTGTATTATAATATCCAAAACAATAATAATATGTTCTAAAAACATATGAACCTTAATTATATTATACTAATACATACGAACCCTAATACATATTTTATATTTTCATTCTACAATTGAGAAGGGTGGAACATTCGACGGTAAAAAAAGATCAACTTTGGAGTGCAAACAAAAAAAAAACAATTCGTTCTTGGTCATTGGCATGATTTTATTGTTATTGTTATTTTATGATATGATAATTGATGCATGTCTTTTGTTGTCAACCAGGATTCTTAAAAATAAATTCTCATTCTTAAATTGTAAGTTTCCTTTTGTTTATTCTTCTTTAATTTCCTGCAACCACTAAATATAAGTTACATTTGCTTTGCTGTTTTGCTTATGAATTTGCAGCTGAAACTGACTCAAATACGAAACCCTAACCAAGTAAGACAACCCTTTCTTCTACAGGCACATCACACTATATAACTAAAACCGTAAACCCTAATATGGTTTCAGGTAATTCTCCACGCTTTTAATTGTTATTTTGTTCATTGTAGACATGGATTTACCTAAATAATGTTTTTTTCAATTATTGTTCTTGATCGCTTGGTAGGCATTGTCTAATATGGTTCAAATTAAGGAACAAGAGGGTCGGTCAGCAATGCATTGTGCCGATGTTTACAACTCTGTCCGTTTCCTGTGGTTGGTATTTCTTTCATTGAATTTGTCTTAAGGTTTATAATTTGGCTGGGATTGCACGATCACATGGTGCCATTGTTGTGCACTATGTTTGAAGAACACCATAATCTGGTTTTCAATATCTTATGGGACATGGTTGTGAGCTCCAACATGGATCTGAAAATCAATGCAGCCAATCTTTTGAAAGCAATAGTAAGTATGCTTTGTGCTTACGTTTTGTTTGTCTTTTCACCTTGTTTTTTGAGCCTTTTATCTCTTTAATATAAACATCCTTTTATCTCATACAATCAGATAATTATAGGATTACAAAGGTGAATATATTTTTTATAAAATGGTTGTAGATATAACCAACTTGATTGAAATTTCAACAGTTCAATTGTCATAGTTTGTTTTTTTGGCAAGTCTTGGTATAATACATAATACAATAGTCAAATAAGAGGAAATGTAATGAACATCAAATTAATACTTGCAAGGCAGATATGGGCTCTGGATAACCCTCGAGGAGCTGAAACGCTACCCCCGGGTTTAGTTGAGTGCGAGTCTGATTTATACCTTCGAAGACTGTGGGGTGGGAATTCGTCACCTAACATACCTTGAGGCTAAGGCCGTGTAAATAGGTTATCCCTTTGAGGTTATCACTTGCGAAACGAGATAGTAATGGTCCAGGTTAGTTCATGGAGACAACTAGGGTGGTAGTGGTGCCAGCAGAAGCAGTAGGTCTAGACCCTTCAGCTAAAGGTGCACCCAAATGCCTTGACACAGGTGGTGGTACTGGTTTAGCCGACGACTTCTCAACCAGAACCGACACTGGCTCCACTGGAACTTTGTCGGATGGCCTGGACGAATGGTGTGCCACAGAAACTTGGTAGACTATTGAAGGCTTTACAGTCGGTTTCTAGGTCACGGTATTATGAGTGTGTGGTTTCTTGGTGCTATGGGTATTTTTTGAAGACGTTTTTTTAGTAATATCAGAATCAGAGGGTACCCTTAATGAGGTATTCTCTGCTATATCTATATAGTGTAGCTACTTTTTGTTATAGTTAGTGATTTATTTTGTAGAGGCTATTTCTATTCTACCATAACTAAAGGGCTGTATGGCAATGCTTATTTAAGAAAGTAAATGGTAAGTTTTGCATATTTAAGAAAATTTACAGTATTCTGTAAAAGCTTAATTATGTTAAATCATGTAATGTTCAGCCGGTGGATGAAATTTGTTGTAGGTGGCATGCTGTTAAATCATGTAATGTTCAGCTGGTGGATGAAATTTCCAGGTATGATAAATATTATCAAACTCCTCGTGTTTGGCTTACTGGTTATGATGAGGTTAGAAACATCAATCACATATATGTAATTTTTTTTTTTGCGTCACATGATAGGAACTGGTAGAAAAACTTAAGGCCTCAGGTTATTCAATGTTGCTATGCTTAATAGACCAGTTGATCACACTCAGTTTTGGGTTCCTGTAAAATGGCCCTACTTCGTACTTGATTGATTGTAAATCTTGAAACTTTGTTATATATGGTTGGATCTTCAAGAAATCAATCATTATGTTCACATACTCATGAATGGCCTTGTCAATCGTGTCTCTTATCTTACTTGAAACATACCCTAATATCTGCCAATACAAAGGCTGTAAGGGCCCTTTATGTTAACCTGGTACCATGCTTGCACTACTTGCTTCTTTGGGGAAGAAATTATTAGTATCAGGTGATAATGTTTCTTTTTTGTCTATATTTAAGTATTCTTAGATACCAATTCGTTCTCTCCCTGAACAAATCTTTCTCTTTTTCTGTTGTTTATGTTGACCTCAATACATAAAGCAACACCACTGTCCTTACCTATGATCTGCCGATAAAGTTTCTGAGAATCTTATTAATGAAGCACAACATGAAAAACGGAAGCTACCTGAGATGCAAAACCGTGTCAGTAAGCAACCCACTGTATCGATATAAATTGTCTACGTTCTTAACGGTTTGTATCTGATTTACCTTAAAGAAGGCTGGTGCGCAGACCCACATTTACCACCATGTGCAGCGTCATGGAATCCTCCAGATTGTGTGACTTCAATTCAAGGTAATAGTTAGCATTCCTAATCGCTATCTCGAAAATCTCTTTCAATTGATCCTTAAATTTGTCCTATCTCTCTCTTAGGTGTACCAGTGAAAATTAGGTCTTTCCACTAACCTCCTACTAAAAGGACGAATCTCTGTCCGTTCTTGTGTAGATGGCTTGCTGCAACCCCACCCCCAGGCGTCATTTCTTGAAAGTCTAGTGAATTCAAGGGTGGTTATCTAGTTTGATGTTCCAAGCTCGCGGTTCTTGTCTAATCCATATAATGCATTTTATAAGTCTGTAGACCTTTCCATTATCTTTTCTTTGATAAATCCTTCGTTTGTGTGACGTAACTTCTCTTGTAAGTCTCCATTGTAAGAATGCCGATTTTACGTCAAGGTGATGTACTTCCATTTGTTGTTAGCTGCTATGGCGAGTAGAAACCTGATGTTCTCATTCTTGCTACTGGGAATACTTCATCAAAGACTATTCCATCTCTTGTATGTAGCCTTTTGGCTACTAATCCGCTTTTATGCTTGATTATCTTCCCGCTGCATCTTTCTAGTCTTGAATAACCATTTCAAACCAATTGTTTTGTGCCAGGTGGTAAGGATTGTTAACTCCAAGTTTGGTTCCTATTGATGGAATCTAATTCATCCTTTCATTGCTTCTATCCATTTTTGGTCCATTTGATTGCATCCATATAATTCTTCGGTTCATCCTCAGCCAGAATAATCCTCATATTTTCATATATACAGTCAAGGTTCTATTAACCTCTATTGGTGTATGATAAAGTGTGTTTCGTCACATTGATTGGGTATCTTTGGGAATTGATTAGAGGTGACCTTGTTAGTGGTGTGTAAGTGTCTCGGCTGGTTGGATCTGCTAATGGTGAGTCATATCCATCCATCATCGTAGGGAAAATCATCGTCCTCTTCATTGGGTGATTTTCTAGGTTGTGATGTCGTTGTTTTCTTCAAGAATATCCAATTCTGAAATCCAGGCCATTCTGTTTCCTCATTTTATGTTCTCACCTATATATCATTTGTGTTGTTGGATCAAACATTCGATAGGCTTTGAACATCTGCTCATTTCCTAGAATACCATTTTATGGCTTCTGTCATCTAACTTTTGATTAGATGTTGCGATTGGTTCCTTTGCGAAGATATGCAGCCGAAGACTCTTAGGTCTTTCAGGTTTGGCTTCTTTCCTTTAATAGCTTCGTATGGAGTGATGTCTTCTAGGGCTTTTGTGGGAACGCTGTTTAGAATGTATATGGCGTGTCTAACAGCTTCAGCCCAAAAGTCTTGTGGCATTTCAGTTGCCTTCACATTGCTTCTCGTTGTTGACATGATGGTCCTATTTCTTCTTTCTACTACTCCATTTTGTTGTGGTGAGTAAGGGGCGGTGAGTTGTCGTGCTATGCCATTTTCCTTGCAATATTGTGTGAATTCATTCGAATTGAATTCTCCTCCACGATCCGTCCTAAACATCTTTAATTTTTGTCCTTACTCATTTCTATCGTTTTCTTGAAATACTTAAAATAACAAAACTGATCTTTGTACTTAAGATATATACCCACATATAACTAGAATGTCCATCAGACTAATAAAAATATGTATCTCTTCCCAGAAGGTGTTTGATGTGTTAAATTTGTCCGCACAAGTCTCCATAGAATAGATCTAGTGGAGAAGTAGATCTACCTTGCAATCTTTGGAATGGCGCTCTGCTTTGTTTTCCGACTAAACAAACATCACAAATTTGTATTGTATGTTTGATGGCAGGTACTCCATGGACTAAGTCCTTTTGGTTCATAGTTTTTAGTGACTCAAAGTTGAGGTGTCCTAATTCTTCGTGCTTAACCATGTATGTCCCCTCTCAGATTGCAATAGACAGACATGCGTCCCATCTTTAAAATACCTTATAAGTCTGCTTTTTTTTGTCTTTGGGCACTTATAAATATCGGATTGTTTACGGTCATAAAGGTCCTAATTCTTTATCCACCATTTCTAGCGTTGTCAGCCAATTACTGTGAATTGTCCAAGGCTTAAAAGGTTGCTTTTTAGGTTGGGTAGTTTAATAGACGTGTGAGAGATTCTTTGTTTCCCATCCATCGCAATTCTATTACAATGAACCCTTTCTCTTTGATTTCAATGTATAGTCCATCTCCAAAACTTGACTCTCCACTAACCTTCTCATCAAGATCTCAAAATATCTCTCATCCCCGCATGTGGTTACATTCTCCATTAACCAATACCATTGACTATCCTTAGTCGTCTCTTTATATCCTACATCTTCTTCGTGTAGCGAGACTTCTTGATCTACAACTTCTCTCTCTTTATCTAGTATCGCCATTAATAGGGTTGGTTCTAGTTCTTCTTCTACTAGATTTGATCTCTCGTGCGACTTTGTCATCTTTGACGAAATTAGTTGCAATATGCCCCTATCTTATTTGCATTGAAACATGTCAATTGCTATGTCTTCTGTAAGTAATTCCTGAAGATGTTTTTAATCATCTTTCTTAGAAGAGTATCCCATTTTTTTTTTCCTCCTAAATTTCTCGTGGTTACTATTTGAAAAAAATTTATATTCCACGACCACGTCCCCTAAAATTCTTTTCCTCTGTTATCATGTCGTGTGAACATCAGTTTCTCTTGATCGTTCACTTGCTTCCTTTCTTAAATTTAATCTTCCTCATATGCCTTAAGTCTACCAATCGCTTCTCTAAGACATATCACCTAAGTCTGATATTGTTCATTACAATTTGCAAATAACCTATCGGGGTACGACATTTAATAGTTTGCGTTACTAAGTTGGAATATTTCCCCCCCCCATCAAATGTGTGTCCTAAACCAGCGGCTTTATTTGCGAGGGTGGTTAGTTTTGCGGTGAAGGTGTCTATTGTTTCGTCTTCCTTCATATGTAATTACTCAAATTCAGATTTGAGTGTTTGTAATCTCGCTTGTTGGACTCTTTCTTCTCCTACGTGTTTGGTCTTTAAAGCAGTCCATATTTCTTTCGCGGTTTTATGTTTGGTAATTTGAAGTAGTTGTTCTTCGGGTAAGGCTTGGTATAGAAAAGCAATGGCAGTTTTTTCTTTTGTATTATCTTCTACGGTATTGTCATTGGGTTCTATCATTTCCCATAAACCGTTTGCTTCAAGGATTATTTGCATTCGAATTGCCCATAGTGAGTAATTCGAGGGTTTTAATAATGGACATTGAAATTGAGATGTGTTAGTGGTGCTAAGTTCTTTCTTAGACGTTTCTCCACTATCTTTATCCTTCGTCATATCTCTAAGATATTGCAAAAAAAATCTCCAAAGAATATAAATCCCTAACACTAAGTGTCGGATCTTCCTTTTTCTATGAGTACTCTTATTCTTGCCTTAATGGCCTTATTCTTGAGATTCTTATTTTCTAAAGAAAAATCTAAGGTTAATTACTCCTTACAAATTATTTTCTTAAAAAAAATATAGTAGGCACTCTTAATCTTTTGTCTACTATCTATATCCTAGTTTTAGGCAACAATGACTAATCTTCTAGTCAAGAGGGAAATAACTTGATATAGCAAATGCCTAAAAGTTTCTATATCTTAATAATTTGATATAGATGGTATGGAGTAAAAAAGAGGGGTATGTTCTGTAAATTCAAAACCTGATAGGGTTAGTAGTGTTAACCCTTTATAATCCCACTCCTCTGAACCGTTCTTTTATATGTTACGCCTCTTTCTCCTTTCTTTGTTCGACTCTTCTCTGTGTGTTCGAACTTGTGGCGGTTGCGGTTCCTTATTTTTTATCTCCGGTGGTGTTAATCCTCCGGTGATGATGGCGTCAAATCTTCGCCTCCTCTCCTTGTGTTCTTCAACCACGATATTTCCCTGATTTTACGAAATCACGATTAGGGTTTCGTTTTAATTTGGGGATCTGTCAGACCTCCACCTAATATGGGGTTTTCTCTTGATGGCAGAATCGGTATTCGATTCTAATCGGGATCTGTGGAATGGATCTACAAAGGTGTGTTTGATGACTTTGCCTTCAATCAAGATTCTGTGGTTGTTTTTCTTGTTTCGAATCAAAAAATTTGGGATTTCCAAGAATCCGTTTAATTTCTCTTGATGGTGAAATCCTTCGTTGCCAGTGATTATATCACTTTGGTGGCGTCGCCGGTTTACCCTGTGATAGACACGCCTCCTGCGTTTTGTTCTTGATTCGGGATGAACACAAAAATGGTATATGATGATTTCGGCCTGATCAACCAAAAGCTCTGATGCCAAATGTTGGATCGAAATTCTTGAAGTGCAAAATCAGATATACCAAATCTATAAGTTTTATTAATCAATTAATCTAAAAGTCATCATATTTGTTTGTACAAGAATCTTGTCTATATATAATAAATGAAGAGGTGCGAGTCAATAGATGTGTCGGTTTAATTAACCGATATGTCTCTTTAGTTTGTAACTGTCAAATGGCGGTTATGTTTCTCCTGGGGGTCCTATTATTCTGGTTGTGATTATCTGTGGGTCGGTTTGACCCGGTTCGACCCAATAGTTTCTAGGTCTCGGTATTATGAGTGTGTGGTTTCTCGGTGCTATGGGTATTTTTTGAAGACGTTTTTTTAGTAATATCAGAATCAGAGGGTACCCCTAATGAGGTATTCTCTGCTATATCAATATAGTGTAGCTACTTTTTGTTATAGTTAGTGATTTATTTTGTAGAGGCTATTTCTATTCTACCGTAACTAAAGGGCTGTATGGCAATGCTTATTTAAGAATGTAAATGGTAATTATTGCATATTTAAGAAAATTTACAGTATTCTGTAAAAGCTTAATTATGTTAAATCATGTAATGTTCAGCCAGTGGATGAAATTTGTTGTAGGTGGCATGCTGTTAAATCATGTAATGTTCAGCTGGTGGATGAAATTTCCAGGTATGATAAATATTATCAAACTCCTCGTGTTTGGCTTACTGGTTATAAACATCAATCACATATATGTAATTTTTGTTTTTGCGTCACATATAGGAATCGGTAGAAAAACTTAAGGCCTCAGGTTATTCAATGTTGCTATGCTTAATAGACCAGTTGATCACACTCAGTTTTGGGTTCCTGTAAAATGGCCCTACGTCATACTTGATTGATTGTAAATCTTGAAACTTTGTTATATATGGTTGGATCTTCAAGAAATCAATCATTATGTTCACATACTCATGGCTGGCCTTGTCAATTGTGTCTCTTATCTTACTTGAAACATACCCTAATGTCTGCCAATACAAAGGCTGTAAGGGCCCTTTATGTTAACCTGGTACCATGCTTGCACTACTTGCTTCTTTGGGGAAGAAATTATTAGTATTAGGTGATAATGTTTCTTTTTTGTCTATATTTAAGTATTCTTAGATACCAATTCGTTCTCTCCCTGAACAAATCTTTCTCTTTTTCTGTTGTTTATGTTGACCTCAATTCATAAAGCAACACCACTGTCCTTACCTATGATCTGCCGGTAAAGATTATGAGAGTCTTATTAATGAAGCACAACATGAAAAACGGAAACTACCTGAGATGCAAAACCGTGTCAGTAAGCAACCCTCTGTATCGATATAAATTGTCTACGTTCTTAACGGTTTGTATGTGATTTACCTTAAAGAAGGCTGGTGCGCAGACACACATTTAACACCATGTGCAGTGTCATGGAATACATGACGCTGCGTTTGGCATATCATCCAAGTTTTGACGACAGTTAGTATACATCTATATACGACCAATAGTATTTTATTTTCTTACTATTTAAGTATGAACATAATTTGTTTACGTCTGCCCAACGACTTGGTTCATGGATGGGGTCTTGATTTTGCCCTCAGGAGATGTGTAGAGGTGAGCAATCACATTCTATTAATTATTTGAAATACATGATTGCACTTGGATTTGTGATTTATAATCAGGTTAATGTCACACTCCCTTTCATTGCTTGATATAACGTGCTCATGAGAAGATACCAGTGGTAGATGCTCAGCTGATAGGTCATCAAACACTCCCTTCACTTGGGAACCAGGTGTTTCTTTTTCTCTTTCCGACATATCAGAGTTTCTTAAAATAGGAGGGTATGCATTGACCTGAATTACTCTTTGTCCAACAAATTGAATATCTTCTATAATTAAATTACTGTCTCATATATAAGCTCAAACTTGTGTTAGTTCAATATACTGAACAAAACGGTTTAGGTAGTTATACAAACTAAAAGTACACATTAGATGACTTTTGACCTGTTTTTAAAGATAAATGGGTCAAAATCGTCATCTCTACTTTACATGAACACATTTAGTTAAATTTAGTTACCTTTTCTCAGGGCATTAAAGAGAAAGGAAAGGCAGCACATGACATTGTTATAGTAATAGCTCTGACCAAATTAATCTCCTATGTTATAGCTACTTCTATGTCTATTTGTGTATGTAATGGCTCTACCTGAATAATCATAGTCAAGGGCGGAGCTTAGAGACTTTTTATGGGAGGGCCGAAACTGTTATTCTCTTGATATAAAAGGGACAACATGTAATATATGCTTTTTTATCATACAAAAAATACACTATGAGACAGAGTTGTAGGAGGGCCATAACCCTCTCCAATCTCTTCATAGCTCCGCCATTGCACATAGTAGGCCGAAGGGAATATTGATAAGCTATCAATGGTATGGCCAACGGCTCTGCGTATACAGGTAAGAAATATAGAGACTTAGGATGACGTAGAATAAATCTCTTATTGGAAATTCAGACCACATAATAATTTAATCAATTAAATGTTTTTAATTTTACAGTGGATATACCGATGCTTGGGTTCCGATTACCGCTTCTAGGTACTCAATTAACACTTTCAATCTTCCAATTGAGACAGCTTGGAGGCCATGGTACCTCAACAATTTATATATTAAGTTATAACTATTGTATTGTTTTATTATCAAGTACATGTATGGTGACAAATGAGGCAATTTAGATTCACATCCTACATTCATATTTCACTACCTACAAGAAAAGGGTTAAAAGAAATCTGTAATGAAACCCGCTCATATAGATCGGTTATGAACCGCTCTATACAAGGGTGATCTATATAAGGGGAACACAAATAGATCGGTTTATAACCGATCTTATTAACATCGCAATTAGATCAGTTATTTCATAAGAGCCGTTCTTTATAAGAGAATTTTCTAACAAAAAAAAACATTTTTCAACAAAAAAAAACCATTTTTCATCATAATGCATATCTTTTCCTTTCACTCGTAACAAATACAATAAATATTAATACAAATGGCTGCAACAAACAATATTCTACTATCCGAAACCAAATGGCTTCAATAAACACAACGCCAATAAGCAATTCAAACACAGATTCAATAAACTATCCAAACACAAAGCCAATAAACTATCCGAAAATAAGGTATGATGTGCTATCTGCTCTAAAAATCCCACTTGGCTGCAGTTGTAGAGCAAAACAAGCGGAAAGTTTAAAGAGACTCCATAATGACATATCCACAAATAGCAAAGTTGTAATAGAACAGAATGTACTTCTTTTTGTAGTGAAAAGAATCTGAAATTACTGCTTGTTGGAGTAGTACAAGATGTAACTCAATGTCCACATGATCCTTGATTCTTCACTGCTCACGATTCCTACTTTCCTCCAATCAACATGAGAGCCATGTCATATTGGTTCCAGTAACCGCTAACAGATTATAAACTAAATTATTCACCACACGTGAAACAAGCATCAAACATAGATGTAACAAGAGACACGTCTATAACGCCGTCGCCTATTTAAACAATTAAAATCTCTGCTTTCGGCTTATGGCTTATTTGGTTTTGGGGTTATGTTTGTGTGACTTATTATGTGATAATGAAGTTATAAAAGTTTAAAAATAAGCGACAAAAAGTGAGGTTATGAAAACCAAAATAAGCTATAAGCTAGCCGAAAGAAATAGCGCCTAAGACAGACAGACTAACTGATATGAATTAAAAACAATATAGAAGTAAGGAATTTAATTTACCCTCTTTAAAAAGACAACTCGGTCTTGCAGGCTATTCAAAGACTTGTCATTTTCATGGTCATCATCGATGATATCACGAGAACCGCCCTCCTCAAGGTTATTAAATAAAGCAGCAGCTCTTGATCCATGATTATTGTCCCTGTAATAAAAACCAAAACATAATTAGTTAGTTAGTTTGTAGATCTGATCTGTTGATTGCAACATTAGATATAAAGAGAATATTCATAAACTAAACATTTGGTTGTAGGTCAATGAAAGGCTGATTATTTAATTAGAAAAAGTTTCTCTTATTTTGAAAAGGTACATCATGTTACAGGATAATAACATGAATATAATCAAATAATTTTAGTTAATTACCATAAGATTTAGGGGTGATGGAAGTTACCGAAGCCCGCCTTTGTGATCCTCTTATGGTTCAGAGTCGAAGTAAGGATGACTTTTTGATAGTCGAACTAGTCTCTTTCTTTGTTGTCGAATCGATCTCCACCTCTGCTTGACTATTGTTCTCAACAGGCTTCTTTCCTATAAATGTGATAAACATAAAAATAGTTTCAGGAAACAAGTTTTACAAGGTCAAACATACAAGCATCCCCGACTTCTAAGTTATGTTTTACTTTGAGTTCGCGCCAACACGTCATGCGAACTCGAGTGCTCCTGATTATAAGCGTTGCTGGCCATGACCTTTGTGCCTCATCTATTATAACTATTTTCATATTAACTGTTTGTGATTGCGATCTTTTGGTGGTTAAGCTGTTTGATCTTGCGAATTTGAGTGGGACAGTCTGCAAAATGTGTATAAAATTCATTAGTTACATTATTTTATACTAGTTTGCTATGAGTTTAATTCACACTACTACAGAAAAGGTTAAATAGAATGGTTGAATACTATAATTGTAATGTCTCACCCTTTACTCACCATGCTGGCCTTTTCACAGAAGGCGAAGAAGATTGTACCTACTCCTGTTTGGGTCCACATTCCCCTACATCAACATTTATGTTAATACCTTAGACATGCCTACGTCAAATCCATACCCACTTGAGATAAGAACTACATGTTTTACCTTTTTAAGTACGTAACGAGCTGCTATAATGCAAAAAAAAAACTTAAAACAAGATAAAGAGTCCACTCTCCCATTTGTTAGCAGTGACCTTCACATGAAAACTGAACTTCACATGAAAACTTATAAACTTGAACTTATGGCTTATTTCAAGTCCATAAACACAAGTTGACAAGCTCATAATTCAGAAAAAGTGGGCTTATGAGGTTTTTGAAATTCAAATAATCCAGAACAAGCTAATCCACACACCCCCTGAACCTAAAACCTTGTACATATGGATTTTATTAAAATGTTTCAATTAACAAAACTAATATATCAAAAACTTACAAAACTAAAATATCCAATTCAAATCACCGAGCCCTTCCAAATCCAGCAGGTCTCAATTTAGTTGATATAAAATAAACACTTATTTTTAGACATCTCATAAAACCAATATAGTTATCTCAAAAAAAAGTAAGATGATTAACTTTTTTAAAGATTATTTTTTCAGCAGGCCTATAAATAAAAAGAAAACCCATGACAAAAGAATGTTCTTAGCTTGTATATTAAAGCGGAGATGTACACAAATTGTAAATTGTATCGATATATACATATGATGAACAATGAACAATAAAATTTGATCAACTTAACCCTCAATTTCTACTAAAAAGAACAATAAGTAAAACAAAATTGATATTCATCAAAGTTAGGGTTTATAAAATAATTTACCAGATTTGTGGTTCGTCCACTCATCTTATAACCAGAGACGAATTTAATTGGATTTTGCCAAATTAGGGTTTGTTTGGTGAGAGTGGGGATTGATTTTGGGGAAATGGGGGAATAGGTTTTGTGTCTAAAATTTTGGGAATCTTTTGGTGCAGCGGAAAAACTAAAAGATATCCCGCTAAAACGTTTTGTCTCGGAGTTTGTGAAGTATAAATAGATCGGTCTTTTCTCTAATAACCGTTCTTTTTATTTTTTAAATTAAATAGATCGGTATTTATCCTAATAAATGTTCTTTTTGTTAAACTTTCCCTCTTTATCCATCATATAGAACGGCTTTTAACAAAACCGCTCTATCTAGATTGATCTATATAAGCCTTTGTGTAGTAGTGTTTACATTTAGTGGAAAGAGCTATCTGGCAAAGTTGTTGCATGATATTGAGGTTGACATATGAAGCGAAAGACTGTGTGGAGAGGACTCAAAAAGTTGGAGCCAAATGGACGGGTGAAAACATTGCATTTGATGAAAAGATAGAAAAAATTGTGTTCGACTATGATGGGAAAAGAGATAGGTGGAATAGTTATGATGCAACATCATATGCTGATGTCATTTATAGATATGAAGCTCATGATAATCAAAATAAAGTTAGTGGTCAAGCTTTGGAGTTTAAACAAACGAATATGCATGCTTTGGCACAGTTTTATCTTCATATGGTTTTTGACTATAGCCTCTTTAGGAGCCGTTGTTTCGGGTCTTTTTCAAAGCTTTATCTTTGACATTTGGTTTTTAGCCATCTATAATATTATGCGCTTTTCATTTTCCTTACATTGTTAAACATTAGAAGCTTTGTATGGAAGTTACTTTGTGCGCTTTTTTATGTCTTATAGATCCTCGCCAAAACAAGTAACTAAAACTACACAATGGTTAAAGCATACTCATAAGAGCACATTTACAAGCACCATGGGAGCGAGTCACATCAGTATCTTGGCGAAAGTTTGCTAACCAAGAGAACAAAAAACTTTATCCCACATTTTAGAAGTCGACACCTTGAACCACAAGCTCAATCCTGAAGAGGGAAAGCTTACACCACCCTTGATGCTGAAGTAAAAAGATGGAGCAGCGGGAAACAAGGCAACTTTCGTGCATTACTTTCAATCTTACAATATGTGTGTGTCCTGAAATGTTCTTCCCATATTCTATTATTTGTAAAGTTTACTTGGTCACTTGCTCATTTAATTTGTAAGATCAAAATTTTCCGTTTTCAAATTCTCGCTCAAGAAGCATTATTAAAAAAACCTTCAATATTCGCTGATGTGGCACTGTTCGTATCAGACGCATTTTGGAATGATGTAACATAACACCTTGAGGAATAGAAACAACGAGCCAAGGAATTGGGACATCGAGTTGATGAATTGTAACAGTGTGATGAATTGCAACTGCAGGCTCACACTTTAAAACGAAAGGCTGATGAATTGGAATATGGTGGTGATGCATTGGAAGAACGCTTAACATTTAATTTACTCTATTTGTATGACCTCAAAGTATCATGTACAAATCACCCTTTGTTAAATATTTGCTCAGCCAACCAAACATCATACCATAAAATTAATTATAACCAATAAATCAATTTGATTAGTTTCTACTTTTGGTTAATTAGTTTCATAAGTTCTCAATTTCCATTGCCAGGCCCGTCCTGTCAACCCATTTAAGCTTTAAAAAATTTAAATAGTTTTATAGTTGAAAAGTCAAATAGTGTAGAAGAGGGGTGGGTTCCCAATGTATTTACACAAACACAACAACCATTAGAACTAAATGAAAAATATTGTCTCAAAAAGAGTTTTATGAATCGAACCCGCCGCATCCACTAGATGCTTTCCATACAGCTCGTGCGGTATTTATGCATATATGGATTATGAATTGGGATGAATTTTTTATGCATTTTCAGGACATCAAAATGTTGCAATGAAACATCAGACTTAACTCTTGAACCTAAAGGCTGATGCAAAAAAATGGTCTAAGTCACTGGAACAACGGGTTGATGCTATGGGACTTCAATTATACCGAAACATAGGGATTCTAATGACGAAACCAACACTGAACCCTTACAAGTAAGAGATTATTATTAAATGTACCATTACAAGTATATGTTTATGCACTTTATAGCGAAGGTTTTATGAACCAAACCCGCTCGTCGTGTAAAAAAAATTGAAATTGTAATGACACAATATTACGTGATGTATAAATGAGTTGGGCTTCTGAAAAGATGAAGTTGTGATGACTGTGACATTTCACGCCCACAAAAAAAAACAAAAAAAAACATCACTTTTACACAAGTTCTAAAATTAAAGTAAAGCTATATGTGAATATATATCAATGTTTAATCAATATGGAGATTTTACTTTTAAATAATTAGATGTGATTTCTTGATGACGTTTTTCGATCCTTTGGTGGTGGTATGCATTTTGTGTTATGTATGTTTTCTTTTCTGTTGTTTAAGATTTTTGGGTACTAATGTTTGAGTGAAAAAACTCGATAGCGATTTGTTAAACTTTCATAGAACTATATGTGTTTAACCCCTTTAGTTTCAAAACAAACTTTAGGATAAATTTGAAGTTATTTGGTAGGTTAAGGATGCATTTTGAAAGTTTTTATTTGTTAAACTTCAACATTTTTTTATAAAATTGTACGCATGTCAGGAGTATTTATATTTCGCTCGTTTTGTTAATAATCCAAAGGCGTTTTCGTCGGTTTATTTTTTAAAAGAAAAAGCTACGTATTTTTTTGATATTTGGTAAATAAATTTGTTATGTAAAAAATCGTATATAGTAAAATGTTAAGGGTAGTTTTCGCAATTTGTTGCATATTTTTGGGGGGGTATACTTTTCTCTTTTGGGTTGGGCTGATTTTTTGGGCTAAGCCTTGGCCCGTCGTTAAAGCGAAGATGTTTAACACGACTCCTAATATATATAGTAATAATTACTCCATCCGCCCCAAAGTAATTGTCATCTTTTGACTTTTTTGAAAAAAAAAATTCAACTTTGATCTTATATATTTTTGTTTGTATTATAAAATACTTGATGAAAATTATACTAATGAAAAAGCAATTAAAACCAACTTATTCACATACTTTGAATCAAATATTATATAACACAAACAAAAATATCTAAGATTAAAGTTGAAAAAAAACTTCAAAAAATCAAAAAAGCATAATTATTATGGGACGGAGGGAGTACTAACTTTGAAATTTTCAACTAATTGCTTGTTTAAAGTGATGAACCTCTTTGTCAATTTGTTCGGGAAAAAACTTTTAAAATACACATTGGTGACTAGTTATGTGATTATGAAGTATTTTTTATAATAGTATTTTTACACTTGATTAACTTTTTACCCAATGAGTGTCATAATAGAAATCAGATGTATTACCAAGAGATAATGTAACAAAAACTATATGCGCTACTATTTAACAGACCCGTAAATATATCAAGTCAGCGGATAACATGCAAAAAAGCTCGTCAATATTATTAAAAAATGATCGATACCATCTTACACATTGGCTTAAGAAATATATCTAACTCCAAAATGTGAAAAAACTCAGACAAGATGTATCATTCGATGTATCACGAAGAACAATTGAAAACACAAACACAAGAGTATTTCCCTGCAGCACCAGGAGACTCTTGGCAATGTTCATTGCCATTATGTTTTACATAACAATCTCTACCACACTCATAAAGGTCACAAGAATTCAGGTTCAACACCTCTTTGCATCTGTACGGCTGCGCATAGACCATGGAAACTTCAACTGTAAAACAAATAAAAATGTTGGTAACATTATTTATTCTAACAGAAAAATCGTTAAAAACATGCGACAACGATGACGAGGAACAACAAGTAAGAGTAGTTAGACTTAGCCATCTTTTTTTATCTTTAAATTAGTAGATTACAAATACAAAATTTCCCTTAATGTGTATTTTATAGTTTATGGGGTTCGTAAGGGTGGTTTATATAGGCAAAAGTAGTAACTTACAAATGCCATCAATGGTTTAATATCATCATTATTACACACATAATTTCCTGAATTACCTCCAACATTTGAAACTAGCATTATATCACATAATTTAACCTTTTATCGAAATACGATTACACTATTAAACTATAAAATTGTACTCTCCAACATTCACTAAATACGAAATAAATAGCATTATACATGTGTGTTGCACCAGGAACTGTTTTATATCAACATAATCATTTTTTTTCCCTTCAGTAATATAATCTTTTTCTCCATAATTATCTAAAAATACCTACAAAATAAAATAACAAAAGGGAAGCAATATGCGAATTTAAATAATGTTTTTTTACTTATTTAAGTTAAAATAAAGATATTTCTTATAATAAAACGTGAATCACATGTAACACAAATGACCATATTTACTTAAGAGGAATTGGTTTTTTGACAAAAGTATACAATACGTAACAAACATAAATAAATTTACTACGACCCTGGAAACTTCCTCGAATCCGAATAAAATAAGGGCTTTCTTTTTCTTTTCTTTTTTTTGCTAAAAATGGTTTCCGAATAAATCTTTATCATTAAACTAAAAGTTGTATTTACTTAATAATTTGAGAATCTTAAAGTCATTTAAGTAATGATTTTAGGTCATGAGCAAAACTCATACTGACCATCTATGTTTCTCACTATTAAAAGTATAAAACAATAAGCTTCGAAAAAAGGGATATTGAATTAAGTAAACAGAGTAAATTGATAATAATAGATCCTATTGGTTTGACTAAATTGCATGTTTAATCCCTAATGTTTAGAAAGTGCAGGCACAATCCTTGTGAGGAACTTTTGACCGCCCTTTTAGCCACTCACCAAACCAAAATGGCTAAATTGCCCTTGTCTTCTTCCCACTGAATTTTTACATGAACTTTTTACTTTTTTATTTATTTAAAAAACCCCCCCTTTTTCATCTCAGTATCCTATGAATTAAAATAATATATATGTTACATGTGATGTGTTGTTCTGAAGCTTTTTTGTGTTGTTTGTTTATTGTAGGGCCATTTGTTAGTTTAGTTTTGTTTGTATGTGTATTTATGTGTTTGAAAATAATATTTGGTTTGGGTTCTACACTGATGAATGGAATTTGTTGTGTAAATGATATGAATATAAAGATTGTGTTTGTTTGATTTTTTTAATTTTTATAATAATGCTGGCACAATTTGGAAACATAAACGGATATATTATTGCTAGGAGAAAAGTCAAAGTTTAGCTGAAAATAAAAAACGATGACGACAAGGGTAATTTAGTCGTTTTAGTTCGGGCAAGGACTAAATGTTAAATTGAACCTCACGGGAACTATGCTTGCACATTCGTAACAGTGAGGATCAATATTGCAATTTGGCTAGACCAGAACATGATTCTTGCAATCTACTCAAATTAAAATAGATATTAAAGATTGTTTTTGTCAATAAAAAATATATAGAGTAAATTATATCGGCCGTCCATGTAGTTTATGCAAAATGTCTGTCTTTTCTTTTGCTTGTTTTTATCCTTATAATCAAAATATTCTTTTGCATGTTTGATCCTTATAATCTCAAACCGCAAGGACGAACAATGTAATTTACTCTAAAATATATGCTTAACTAAAATAATCAAAAAAGAAAAGTAAGTTACACGGATGGCCCATGTGGTTTGCGTTAACTTTCACATTTAGTTCTTTTACTTTTTTTCTAACCCAGATTGTCTCCAAATCCGTAACCCTTAACACTCACATTCCCTTGACTAAATTGATGTTAAGTATGACCGTTAAAATCTATCATGTGACTTGCACATGAGGGAAAAATAGTCTCTTCATCCATATCTCTTTCAATCAATCTAACTTACTCCTTGATAGTTCTTTCTTACCTTCGCCATCTACAATGATTAAATAAACAAATTCCAGGTATCTCACCAAGTCACCAAAGGATGTCTTTCAGACACACGACCATCTCAACTCTCTATGTGTGTGATGATGAAGTTGTGGTGACTATGACATTTCATGACTCATAAAAACAAAAATAGAAGGTTATTTAGATGGCCCACAAATAACTACTAAAATGTATAATATCAGCTTTAGTCATTATCTAAGTGCAACTTTATATAGTCGAAAGTGATTTATGACAATTTAGCTAATGTTTTATGTTTTAATTCTTAATTTATTGTTTTGATATGATAAAGTTAACTTTATTCTTGAAAGTGTGCAAATTTTTGGCAAAAATATTGAAATTGATTGGTATGAACGAAAACAAACGGTTATTTAGGTGGCCCACATATTACTTTAAATAAATGAGTGATTTAAAAGTAAAAACTTTAATAATTGGACGGTTTTTAATACATAACCCTTAAAATAAAACACTGGTGGTTACAAGTTTGGTTATGGTGGTTGGCAGGTTTAGTGAGAGAGAGAAGTGATACTAAATATATTGTTTATGTGTGTTAAGAAAGTGTCAAAGGTGAAAAGGATAATAATACCTTTATGTGCAAGTCACATGAAATACTTTAACGATCCATTTAGTTAAGGGACTACAAGTGACAAGGTTTGGGAGTCAAGAAATATTCAGTAAAATAAGTCAAAAGACTAGAGATGAAAGTTAACGCAAACCGAATAGTCTATCCGTGTAATTTATGCGAAAAAGTAATTATAATAAGTACGACGAATAATTAAAATACATTAGTGATTTTGTTATGTGCAAACATTAAGTGCTTTAACCCACTCTAATAAATTTCAATCATTAAACTTTAAACAAATATTAAACAAAACATAATAAAAAAATTAGCTATCCCACCATGGGCGATGGAGATCATGAAGAAGAGTTTGACATATTGACTAAAACTGGTCTCAAAACCGGTTTTTCTAAACCCTAGTAAAAACATTTCTTCTTTTATATTTTAAATTTCTATATTTTCTTACTTAAACTAATCGTTAATCTTATGGGATCAAGTTTAATACTTTTTTAAGCAAGACATTTATCTACTTTTTTATGGGGTTTGGATTATAAGCTATACAATTAGTGATAGTAACAAGTTATAGATAAATGTCGTTTAAGGGGGTGTTTCTTTAAGCTTATTTTCTGACTTATGTGCTTATCATATCGTATTATGCTTATATAAGCTATACAATTAGTGATAGTAACAAGTTATAGATGAAACCCTAAAACACACTTGAAACCCTTAACCCACCCAAAACCCTAAAAACCCTAAAAAACAGCACAATGGAAATCCCTAAATTGATTGAATCTATTACGTCCCTTGTGCGGTGATTGTTATAACCCCTGTTAACGAGCGTGTTAGGAAATCTTCTACTTTGGGAACATAGGGATTTGATTAGTTTTAGGGTTTTTTTTCATTTTTTTCTCTTTTGTTCTATATTTAATCATGGGCGATCGGAATTTCCACAACTCGAATGAAAATCAAACGCAAAAGATTTCTAAATCAGTGTTTGTGACCAATTTCCCGAAGAATCTACCGCACATGATCTTTGGAAGGTGTGTAACGCTTATGGCATGGTTGTAGATGTTTTCATTCCATTTAAGAGATCTAAAGCAGGTAAACGCTTTGCCTTTGTTCATTTTATTAAGGTAATTAATTTAGAACGTTTGGTGGCGAACCTATGCACGATTTGGATTGGAAGATATCATTTACACGCAAACTATGCGAGATTTGAAAGGCCACAAAAACCTAATTCCTTCATGCGTAGCGGACCCAATAATTAAATTCCAAAAGTGGCAAATATGGAGAATTCGAAAAGTTCCTTTGTTTCTGTCCTTAAGCATGGAAATCAATCACCTGTAACTCCAGAAAATTCTAAACCTACTTTGGTTCTTGATGAATCTTGTATTAAGGAGTATGATTTTGGCATGTCTCTTATGGGAAAAGCAAAAGATGTTTATACTATTCCTAACCTTCCTTGTATTCTCTCTAAAGAAGGTTTTCAAAACGTCAAGCTTTCATATCTCGGAGGGATGTGGGTTCTATTTGAATTAGATTCTCTTGCATCTAAAGAGAAATTTCTCAGTCACACTAGTATTGGTTCTTGGTTCTCTGATATTATTCAAGCAACTAGCTCTTTTGTGAATGATGAAAGGATTGTTTGGGTTTCGATTGAGGGTCTTCCTATCAAAGCATGGACTCCTAACACTTTTTGTAAGATTGCATCATTATGGGGTGAGTTTGTGGAATGGGAAGACTCTGACTCAAAATCTTTGTCATGTAAACAGTTGTGTTTAAAAACCAAAATGGATGTGATTATCAATGAAAGGTAGAAAATAATAGTACAAGGAAAAGTTCATTGGATTCACGTTAAAGAATCGGATGCTTGGTCTCCAAATTTCCAAGATGATCTTTCTTCTTATGAGGAATCGCAAGAAGATGATGTTGCCAATAAAGACGATAAAACTGAGAGCGATGTTGATAGAGTTTCGGAATCGAGCTTCATGCATGAAAATGATTTTGTTCATAAAGATGTCACCTGTAGCAAAACAGGAGAGGTTGGAACACATTCAGAAGATCCTTTTAATATTTATGGTCTATTGGATAGACAAAAGAATAAGGCTTGTAATTCAGGTAGTGATGACCCGAAATTCCCCTCATGAAAAAAAAGATGAAGAAACTATCCAAGATACTAATGAACGTGTACAATCTCTCCTAAAAAACTTAAAAACCGTGGTCATTCATCACAACGAAGTACTAACTCCCACTCACAGAAAAGTAAGGTAGGCGGATCTATTTTAGACTTAATGAAAAGTAAGGTAGGCGGAGTGCGTGCTTTGAGATGGGGGAGGAATGACCGTGCCCTGTCATGGCAAAACCCGTCCAACACCGGGAATGTGCCCCCGCTGCTTGCCCCCGCGAACAATGGCCATGATCTCATCCTCAGTGTAGGGCACACCCGTGGGGGTGTTAGAGCCTAGACCCTGTAGCCTCAGCATCTCATCCTATGTACTCACAAAAACACAAGATAGTTAATATATTAGTCGGGTCACTACATTATTTCTTGACAAATCATTAAAGTGCGTGTTTTGGAATAAAACTTACATAAAGAGCTTTGTCCTCGGGGTTCAAGAATACGCCGCCAACAGTATGTGTCAAGAAGAAGGTGTGGATCAGTGACGGGTACTCTCTCTCCATTTGCACATACACACATATATAAGATGAAACAAATTAAAAATGACAAATCACAACACACCAAAGCGTTATATATATATATATATATATATATATATATATATATGGAAAATAATTATAATGTTTATTACATGCATATCTCGGAGGGCGGCAATTGACCGGGATCCCTGTCGGCATACGACCTTGCTCTTTGCCCGGTTTTGTTTATTTTGGGCTCCGGGCAAGGTTCTTGGGGATTCATTCCAAAATTGCATGCTAGCATCCCAATTTACCTCAGTAAATGTACGAGGGACTGTCCGCGTCTAAGGCGCTCCAGGTCCTAAGTCCCGTCTCTTCAGGAACCCATATCTTTCTTTTGAGAGCTGCCTTCTTGCCATTGTAGATTCTTTTGCAGGGTTCGTGCTGGATGCCCGCATAGGATTTTGTGGCAGCTGTCGGATTAGGTGGGGTAGAAGTCAAAACTGGCGTCTGCAATCACATACAACAAGACTGAGTTTGAGATTATAATTTATTATATTTTATCTAAATTTGTTTATTTATTTATTATGATATAAATAAATAAAACAAATGAGATTAAAATATAAACTAATTACATAGATGAACACGCTAAATGAAATATTCAAACGTAAAAGGATAATGAAATAACTTACCCCAATCTTTGCCAACGCCCCCGCCTTCCATCAAGTGACATTTGGCGCAAGTAGGGTTAGTGTAAGGGCCATCCTTAACGAGCGCCGAAAGGTAGTTGGCCCAATGAGCCGCATGGTCACCGAGAGGCATGAGGGTCTCTCGGTCGTTAACCTCAAACCGGATTGGGACGGGGCCACTCTTATCCGTGATGGCTTTAACCCGAGGTTCCGGGTCTCCTGGGGGCCTGTCCGCTCTCTGCCCACCCAATTGGGCTTTCGGGTGGCCTTACCTGCAAAATTAAGTGAGTGACAAAGTCATAAAAATTCAAGGCAAGCAAATTCAATGTATCAAGTTTATGCTTGTATTACAATAATCCAGAAATTCTTACCTCGGTTGCCTAAGCAACCCCCACAGCCGGTGGGTACCTGATATGGAGGGGGACGATCATCATCTCCACCGTCACCGCTGTGACCCCGTGCGACATCAGCTGGCATCTGTACAGGTAGCATTAGGATAACATATAGAAATTTATGAACAAAATAATAAAAGCATGCACACATCCAAATGCATACACATCCAAATATAACCGATTTACTATTTGAGAAAATTTTGGCAGCATTTCCCCTCAACTGCCTAAATATGTGTTTAAAGACATATTCGTAGGAGTAAAGGAGAAACACTGTCGAAATCATCTCAAATAGTAAACCAATTATATGCATTCATATCCTAAATGAGACAAAACGTTCAAAAAGCAGTCCCAAACAGGGGACTTTCCGAAATTAATTTCTAATAAATTAATTTCGGATGTATTTTCTATAGGATGATTAAAATCAGAAGGGGATTTTCCGAAATTAATCACTAAAATCCTAAAAAATTCCTAAAGGGTTCGATAAAATAAATACATATACGCAGCATTAGGAGTGTTTGGATGTATGTTTTACAGTGTCAATCACCATAAACATTCCCCAATTACATGTCACCGGGGATACCAAAAGGATTAAAAAAAGTTATAACATACTTTCGGCTAGGCTGTCACGGCCGACTCGGCTGCTATGCTCGTCTCGGCTGACTCACTGCCCAAAAAAAAATCAACAAAGTTCAATTATAATAATTTATTATAATTATCAAACTTTTATACCAAAATCAAAAATCCAAACCTTGAATAACTCGGCTCGAAGATCCACCACCACCAAAAATCAAACTTGTTTAGAGGTTTAGAAAAAGAAGATGTAGAATTATAATTTAGAGGGTTAAGGAAAGAATTATGTTTAGAGGAGGAAGAGGAAGAATTATAATATAGTGCTCGTGTCGTCGGTGTCGAGTGGTGGTGATGAGCTGCGGTGGTGAGAGGGGGTGGTGGTGAGAGTAGGTGGTGAGTTGTGGTGGTGATTTGTGGTGGTGTTGCTGCAAAATCGCCAAAAAAAAGTTTTTTTTACGTTTTATCGTTTGTGTTATACAACTGAAAACACAGATCTGCTTTTTGATGACAGATATTTCCCAGGCGACATTCCCGGGCGACATGTCGCCCGGGAAACATCCAGTTTTGTCGTTTAGCGCAAATTGGCGCGACAACGAAAATTTTGGAGGGCCTTTTTAGCAAATATTTATTAAAAATTATAAACTTTTATAAAAATTAAAAGATGTATAATTCTTTAATAAATTCTTTCCCGGGCGACATGTCGCCCGGGAAAGATTTATAATTTTTAATAAGGTATTCCCGGGCGACGTGTCGCCCGGGAAAGCTTTTCATTAAAAATTAAAATATTTTTAATAAAAATTAAAATATTTTATAAACTTTTATAAAAATTAAAATGTTGTAGTTCAATTAAAATGTGAGGCTGAGAAACTTTTATAAAAATTAAAAGATGTATAATTTTTAATAATTTTTTTATATTTTTTTAATGAAAGATTTTTAATAAAAAAATTATACACTTTTAAAATAATTAAAAACTATATGTTTTTAATAAACTTTTAAAATATTTTTAATAAATACTTTCCCGGGCGACATGTCGCCCGGGAAAGATTTATAATTTTTAATAAGTTATTCCCGGGCGACGTGTCGCCCGGGAAAGCTTTTCATGAGTCGATATATTGTCGTTGTACATTAGATGTTCAACGGATGAGTCGATATACTATCGTTGTACATTAGATGTTTAACGGATGAGTCGATATGTTGTCGTTGTACATTAGATGTTCAACGGATGAGTCGATATGCTATCGTTGTACATTAGATGTTCAACGGATGAGTCGATATGCTATCGTTGTACATTAGATGTTCAATGGATGAGTCGATATGCTATCGTTGTACATTAGATGTTTAACGGATGAGTCGATATGTTGTCGTTGTACATTAGATGTTCAACGGATGAGTCGATATGCTATCGTTGTACATTAGATGTTCAACGGATGAGTCGATATGCTATCGTTGTACATTAGATGTTCAACGGATGAGTCGATATGCTATCGTTGTACATTAGATGTTTAACGGATGAGTCGATTCTGTTGCGTTGTACATTAGATGTTCAACGGATGAGTCGATATGTTATCGTTGTACATTAGATGTTCAACGGATGAGTCGATATGCTATCGTTGTACATTAGATGTTTAACGGATGAGTCGATATGTTATCGTTGTACATTAGATGTTTAACGGATGAGTCGATATGTTGTCGTTGTACATTAGATGTTCCGGGGATATTGAGTCGTATGCTATCGTTGTACATTTGATAATTTTCAACGGATGAGTGATATGCGATCGTTTGTACATTAATGTTCAACGGATTGAGGTCGGATTATATTGTCGTTGTACTCATTAGATGTTCATCAGGTGGGATGAGTCGATATGCTATCGTTGTACATTAGATGTTTAACGGATGAGTCGATATGCTATCGTTGTACATTAGATGTTCAACGGATGAGTCGATATGCTATCGTTGTACATTAGATGTTCAACGGATGAGTCGATATGTTGTCGTTGTACATTAGATGTTCAACGGATGAGTCGATATGCTATCGTTGTACATTAGATGTTTAACGGATGAGTCGATATGTTGTCGTTGTACATTAGATGTTCAACGGATGAGTCGATATGCTATCATTGTACATTAGAAGTTTAACGGATGAGTCGATATGTTGTTCGTTTGTACATTTAGTATGTTTAACGGAGAGTCGATTATTGTCGTTGTAACATAAGATGGTCCAACGGATGAGTCGATATTTGGTTATGTTCTGTACCTTTAGATGTTCTCAACGGATGAGTCGATATGTTATCGTTGTACATTAGATGTTCAACAGATGAGTCGATATGTTGTCGTTGTACATTAGATGTCCAACGGATGAGTCGATATGTTATCGTTGTACATTAGATGTTCAACGGATGAGTCGATATGTTATCGTTGTACATTAGATGTTCAACGGATGAGTCGATATGTTGTCGTTGTACATTAGATGTCCAATGGATGAGTCGATATGTTATCGTTGTACATTAGATGTTCAACGGATGAGTCGATATGTTATCGTTGTAAATTACATCATTCGTCCTTGTAGTTTGTACAAAATCTCTGTCACGGTCCTTGATCTTTTGTTTTGCATGTTTGATCTTTATGATCAAACTATGTTACGTTGATATTTTCTTTTACATGTTTGATCCTTATAATCTCAAACCAATCGGACGAATGGTGTAATTTACTTCAAAATAAATGCTTAATTAAACTAATCTAAAAGAAAAATTAAATTACATGTATGGTCCATGTGGTTTGCGTTAACTTTCTCCTTTAGTTCTTTGACTTTTTCTTCTGACCTAGATAGTCCCCAAATCCAAAATCCTTAACATTCACAGTTCCGTGACCAAATAGTTAAGTTTGACTGTAAAAACCTATCATGTGACTTGCACATGAGAGAAAAATAGTCTCTTCATCAATATCATTTTATCTCGGTCTAAATTACTCCTCTACTTATTTTTTACATTCACCATCTACAATGATTAAATAAACAAATTCCAAGTACCTCACCATGTCACCAACTTATGTCTTCCAAACACACGACCATCTCAACTCTATATGTGTGTGATGATGAAGTCAAGGTTGTCCCGCGGATTTTGAGTGCCCTTGGCAGTAACTAAAAAAGGCATTATGTGAGTAAAAGAATGTTATCGATGCTAAAATAAAGCTTCAAATATTCAAATATACTAATCGGCGTTAAAAAAGTTTTAAATATCAAGAAATACTATTACAAAGACCATTTTATTGTATGAATCGAGCAATTCTTCTACCATTTTTCGAAGCAAAGTTCTTCACCATCTCCTTATAATCAACATTACTTAACAAATCGTTCTCAATAGCTATCAATGCTAATCTATTAAGTCTCTCTTGTGACATTGAGTTGACTACAAGAAAACTTAAGACTCTTGTCATCATAGGAATTCAACTTATCACAAGAAAACAAGACACCAAATATATTTATATACTCTCTGTATTGTTCGAATCTTGTTTTAAGATAACCAATTTCCTGATCAACAAAATATAAAAAATAATTGACCTTGAAGGACTCATCCGCATAAAATGAAGCATCATGATCAACTCGATTCTAGTCAAATTGTATTTTTCTACGAATTACATGCTTTTGAATGAACACGAGATGAATATCCATTTCAACGGCAATTTCTTTAGCATCATTAATGGCTTTAGATAGTCCCATTTCTCAAAACTCCTCAAAGAAAGATATCAATCATTTGACTTCTTTAATAGCGATATTAATAAGCATATCATTGGATTGTAACTTTTTGCTCACCAAATTTACCGCGTATAAGATCTCAAACCAAATAACTATTGCTACTAAAAACTCAAAATGACCAAGTTCATTTGTTGCCAAAGATTTTGCTTGACTTTGAATTAGAGAATCTTTGTCACTTTCTGCAACTTGAAGCAAAGCCTCTCGTGTGTTAGAAATCTAAAACCGAATCAATTTCACTCTTTTAACATGACTTTCCCAACGAGTGATGGACATGACTTGAGAGTTAATCCTTTAGCATTCACTTTCAAAAGTTGCCACCTTTTGGAAGAATTGGCAAATATAGTGTAATTACGTTATATTATTCTAAAAAAGTCTCTACATTTAGCACAAGTATTAGCCATGTTACGTAATGCAAGATTAAGACTATGACAACCTAATGTAGACTAATAAATGGGATAACAAATTGAATCTGTTGATTCTAAAGAATACCAGAATCAATCTTCTAATTATCGTTGATTCGAAAGGAATACCGATAGTTAGGTAAAATTCTTGACAAAAGCTTCCAAAAATAAACTTTTCATATATTTTGGAACTGAGTTGCTAGGGTTACAATGCAGTTATTAAATAAAGAAGCAAAACTAAAATGGGCCTCAAAAGACAAACGGGCCAAAAGTTATGCTAAGAACAAAAGTGCAAATTTCCCAAAAAAACACGAAAATGTAAATAACTCCTAAAATATGATGATTCAGGGCTCGAAACTTCCATTACCCATTTATGATTGGTTACCAAGGCGTTCTCCTCGCTCCAAGCTTCGAATTGGCTGGTCATGGGCCTGAAACGGAGTCCCGGAGCCCAAGTTATGTCTTTTTGAAAAAAGGGTCTTTCTTCACACGATCTTGGGCCTCGAGATACAAAATGGCATGTTCTTCAATACTTGGATATGCATCACAACCACATGGAGTATAAAACGCTCTTTGATTTATATCAAAAAACCGCTTTTGTACTCTTTGATCTTTCCTTTTCATATTTGATGCATTGTCATAACCTTAACCACACTTCAATTCATCTTGTGTAACATCAAAAAGTCTTTTCCTCGTCGTTTCATGAACATTCAAAAATCCTAAAAATGATTGTTCTTTGGTAACACATGTTGAAGAAGCATTTACATACCTCAATATCAAGGATATTTGTTCTTGGTGACTTGTATCGGGGTACAATCAAGTATCATAGAGAAATACTTTGCTTCCTTTACTTTTTTAATAATTTCTGATTTGATTTCACGAGCAAACAATAGTATTAACTCATTTTAGATTGTGTGACCAAGATAATGTATATGCATGTCATCTCTCATTTTAGATTGTGTGACCAAGATAATTTCTGATTTGATTTCACGAGCAAACAAATGTATTATGCTCTTTAAGTCTACTTCCAAGATTTTTCCAATCTAAAAAACCTTCATTATCTAACTGACCTTTCGCAGTGCCTTTTTAAGTAGTTTACAACAAAAACTAAAAACTTTGTCTAGCTCTTTCGAATATACGAGCCATTCTCTATCACACTTCTCATTGTTTGGTAAAACTCTAGTGTAGTAAGCAGCAAAACCGTCTAAAACTTTTATCTTTAAGACCCTTCTCAATAGATTTATCTCTTTTCGGACCCTTTGCTCTACTAGACGCTTAATCATGTGAGAATTAAGACTATCCCAATTTCTTGGATCAAAGATATCAACATTAATATCGACATCAACATCCTCAACATGGTCATAATCAACAACAGTCTCCTCAATAGGAACATCATCATCATCATCATTATAGTCAAGTTTAACATCATCTACATCCTTATTATTAACATCATCAACATCCTCATTGTTAACATTAGTATTATTAAGACCATCTTCATCAACATATTCATCATTATTATCACCACCACCAACATCTTCATTATTTAAAGAAGAAACATGAAGAATTTTTATGACATAATTGTCCATAGTGCCACTTTGAGACTGCGTGAGTTGTCCGGCTTTCTTATTCTCCAAACGCTTTGCATATTCAGATTTTTGCTAAGTTGCCAAAAAATAACTGCTCAACCTGTAACTTTCATAAAGAATGAGTAACTAATAGGTAAAAAAACTAAGACATTATATTACATCTTTAAAGCGTCATTACTCATTATCAATCTATCGTACTTTAAATTTATTTGACAAGCTCAAGTTCTAAATCTTAAGGGTTCAACTACAACAATGCAAAAAATAAATCTTTCATATACTATCACTCTAGTACACAATTAAGTAATAAACGTTTTCGATGTAAAATTCAAAAGGTATAGAGTAAACTGGCAACTACTAACTATATAATAAATAAACCTATATGATTACTGAGCATGAATTTATATGATAAGATAACTAAATCAAAAGAAAATGTGACAAGGTAATAGTGACTAATTTCTTATTTCCCTATTCCATAACAACTAGAATATATGGTTCCATTATTCCAATCGGAGGTTTCTAAAACTGATGTTAGCCAATCGTGTCCATCAGTAAGAATGTAAGATGATATGGTTGCTATAGTTGGTAAATAAATACATTATAATTTAAAAAAAATAAAGATAAACCCTAACAAATTGAAAACCTCAATTAAAAATTCAATGTTAACAAGTAAAGCCAAAACAAATGGGTGAATGATGTATCGACCATCATCCAAGCGTACTATATATATATATATATACATATATATATATATACATATATATATATATACACATATATATATATATATATATATATATATATATATACATATATATATATATATACATATATATATATATATACATATATATATATATATATGTATATATATATATACATATATATATATATATATATACATAAGGGTGCGTTATATTGAGAACGCATTTTATATATATATACATATATATACATATATATATACATATATGTATATATATATATATGTATATATATATATATATATATATATATGTATATATATATATATGTATATATATATATATATATATATATATATATATATAGGGGTGCGTTATATTGAGAACTCATTTTATGTGCAGAACTTTACAGAACTATTTTAAAGCAATTTAGACATTTGGATCATTTAATCAATGATCAATAACGCATGATTGCATTTATGTAAATAATTGAAATTAAAATTTGGCTGAAAATATATAGATAAGGGTATAATTGGTATTAAACATAATTAAAAAAGTGTAATCGTAACTGTTTCCCAAATAATGAAACAATAAATATCAACTATTTTAGGGAGTTTCAAAATGAAACAATCAATACCATTTATTACCAAAGAATGAAACAATCAATATCATTTATTTCAGGGAGTTTCAAAATAAATTATATCATTTATTTTAGGGAGTTTCAAATGTGTTAATCTAAATCTGGTTATACAATCAATACAAAATAAATCATGTCATTTATTTTAAGGAGATTTATAAAAAATATGGGAGATTTATACAAAAAAAAGAACAAATATGTTCCAAAATAAAAAAAACATACATGTTTTACATATAAAACATACATGTTTCTCTCATTATAAGTCATTCATGTTTCATAATTAAAAAGAACAAATATGTTCCAAAATGAAAAAACATACATGTTTTTGATAAAACATACATGTTTCATAAAAAAACATACATGTATCTCAAGTAAAGTAACATACATATTTCTTAAAAAAACACCCTTTAATTGAAAACACTATTATAAAACATGTATGTAAATCGTGTCATTTATTATCAAAGAATATATTGTATAATTTATTATGAGAGAATAAATCGCATCATTTATTTTAGGAAGTACAATCAATACAAAATAAATATGAGAATACAATCAATATCATTAATTATCAAAGAATAAACGGTATCATTTATTTTACGGAGTTTCAAAAGTGTTTATCTAAATCTGGATATGCAATCAATACAAAATATATCGAGTCATTTATTATAGGGAGTTTCAAATTAGACAAAAAACTATGTTTATTCTTTAAAAAATACCCAAATTTTCCTATATAATAAATTGAATTTAAATAATATGGGGAAAAACAATTTATTAAATTCTGATTGGTCTAGAATAGTTTTGTAAAGTTCTGCACCTAAAATGAGTTCTCAATATAACACTTCATTATATATATATACATATATATATATACATATATATATATATATATATATATATATATATATATATATATATATATATATATATAGTTTGGTTCAAATAGAAAGTGATTTTGGGTAAAAAGGATAGAAAGTGTAGAGAATTCATTTATGTGTCATTAATATCATGTGAAAATGTATTAATTGTGTGTGAGTTAAAGAATTATGTGTGTCAAATTGTTAGCTAAAAAATTAGCGTGTGTCAATTTAATAGCGTAGTAATAGTGGTGTCAACATCGCTAGAGTGTGTCTGTTAACAGTTCGTTATGTGTCAAATATGTAATTAATACCTCAATTTAATCTCATTAATACCTCACATCCAATGGCTAGAAATCCTTCCTATACTTTTTACCATTTGTAACTTTTCACAATAACCTCACCATATATATATATATATATATATATATATATATATATATATATATATATAACCTATATATATGAGGCTAACTATGAGTGTGTAAATATGATTTAGTGACTGAACGCCACCATTTGTATTATAATATCCAAAACAATAATAATATGTTCTAAAAACATATGAACCTTAATTATATTATACTAATACATACGAACCCTAATACATATTTTATATTTTCATTCGACAATTGAGAAGGGTGGAACATTCGACGGTAAAAAAAGATCAACTTTGGAGTGCAAACAAAAAAAACAATTCGTTCTTGGTCATTGGCATGATTTTATTGTTATTGTTATTTTATGATATGATAATTGATGCATGTCTTTTGTTGTCAACCAGGATTCTTAAAAATAAATTCTCATTCTTAAATTGTAAGTTTCCTTTTGTTTATTCTTCTTTAATCTCCTGCAACCACTAAATATAAGTTACATTTGCTTTGGTGTTTTGCATATGAATTTGCAGCCGAAAGTGACTCAAATACGAAACCCTAACCAAGTAAGACAACCCTTTCTTCTACAGGTACATCACACTATATAACTAAAACCGTAAACCCTAATATGGTTTCAGGTAATTCTCCACGCTTTTAATTGTTATTTTGTATAATATGAATTGCTTATGATCACATGGTATTTGCATTCCGAAAACAAAAATACTACTCATATGATCTACACAAAGATAAACTTATATATATTATGCTTTTTTTTGTCACTATCGCACTTTTCAGCTCTAAGACCAAAAAAAGCTGTAGATGAACCTCTTGGTTCAAATTAAGGAACAAGAGGGTCAGTCAGCAATGCATTGTGCCGATGTTTACAACTCTGTCCGTTTCCTGTGGTTGGTATTTCTTTCATTGATTTTGTCTTAAGGTTTATAATTTGGCTGGGATTGCACGATCACATTGTGCCATTGTTGTGCACTATGTTTGAAGAACACCATAATATGGTTTTCAATATCTTATGGGAAATGGTTGTGAGCTCCAACATGGATCTGAAAATCAATGCAGCCAATCTTTTGAAAGCAATAGTAAGTATGCTTTGTGCTTACATTTTGTTTGTCTTTTCACCTTGTTTTTTGAGCCTTTTATCTCTTTAATATAAACATCCTTTTATCTCATACAATCAGATAATTATAGGATTACAAAGGTGAATATATTTTTTATAAAATGGTTGTAGATATAACCAACTTGATTGAAATTTCAACAGTTCAATTGTCATAGTTTGTTTTTTTGGCAAGTCTTGGTATAATACATAATACAATAGTCAAATAAGAGGAAATGTAATGAACATCAAATTAATACTTGCAAGGCAGATATGGGCTCTGGATAACCCTCGAGGAGCTGAAACGCTACCCCCGGGTTTAGTTGAGTGCGAGACTGATTTTTACCTTTGAAGACTGTGGGGTGGGAATTCGTCACCTAACATACCTTGAGGCTAAGGCCGTGTAAATAGGTTATCCCTTTGAGGTTATCACTTGCGAAACGAGATAGTAATGGTCCAGGTTAGTTCATGGAGACAACTAGGGTGGTAGTGGTGCCAGCAGAAGCAGTAGGTCTAGACCCTTCAGCTAAAGGTGCACCCAAATGCCTTGACACAGGTGGTGGTACTGGTTTAGCCGACGACTTCTCAACCAGAACCGACACTGGCTCCACTGGAACTTTGTCGGATGGCCTGGACGAATGGTGTGCCACAGAAACTTGGTAGACTATTGAAGGCTTTACAGTCGGTTTCTAGGTCTTGGTATTATGAGTGTGTGGTTTCTCGGTGCTATGGGTATTTTTTGAAGACGTTTTTTTAGTAATATCAGAATCAGAGGGTACCCCTAATGAGGTATTCTCTGCTATATCAATATAGTGTAGCTACTTTTTGTTATAGTTAGTGATTTATTTTGTAGAGGCTATTTCTATTCTACCATAACTAAAGGGCTGTATGGCAATGCTTATTTAAGAAAGTAAATGGTAATTATTGCATATTTAAGAAAATTTACAGTATTCTGTAAAAGCTTAATTATGTTAAATCATGTAATGTTCAGCCAGTGGATGAAATTTGTTGTAGGTGGCATGCTGTTAAATCATGTAATGTTCAGCTGGTGGATGAAATTTCCAGGTATGATAAATATTATCAAACTCCTCGTGTTTGGCTTACTGGTTATAAACATCAATCACATATATGTAATTTTTGTTTTTGCGTCACATATAGGAATCGGTAGAAAAACTTAAGGCCTCAGGTTATTCAATGTTGCTATGCTTAATAGACCAGTTGATCACACTCAGTTTTGGGTTCCTGTAAAATGGCCCTACGTCGTACTTGATTGATTGTAAATATTGAAACTTTGTTATATATGGTTGGATCTTCAAGAAATCAATCATTATGTTCACATACTCATGGCTGGCCTTGTCAATTGTGTCTCTTATCTTACTTGAAACATACCCTAATGTCTGCCAATACAAAGGCTGTAAGGGCCCTTTATGTTAACCTGGTACCATGCTTGCACTACTTGCTTCTTTGGGGAAGAAATTATTAGTATCAGGTGATAATGTTTCTTTTTTGTCTATATTTAAGTATTCTTAGATACCAATTCGTTCTCTCCCTGAACAAATCTTTCTCTTTTTCTGTTGTTTATGTTGACCTCAATACATAAAGCAACACCACTGTCCTTACCTATGATCTGCCGGTAAAGATTATGAGAGTCTTATTAATGAAGCACAACATGAAAAACGGAAACTACCTGAGATGCAAAACCGTGTCAGTAAGCAACCCTCTGTATCGATATAAATTGTCTACGTTCTTAACGGTTTGTATCTGATTTACCTTAAAGAAGGCTGGTGCGCAGACCCACATTTACCACCATGTGCAGCGTCATGGAATACATGACACTGCGTTTGGCATATCATCCAAGTTTTGACGACAGTTAGTATACATCTATATACGACCAATAGTATTTTATTTTCTTACTATTTAAGTATGAACATAATTTGTTTACGTCTGCCCAACGACTTGGTTCATGGATGGGGTCTTGATTTTGCCCTCAGGAGATGTGTAGAGGTGAGCAATCACATTCTATTAATTATTTGAAATACATGATTGCACTTGGATTTGTGATTTATAATCAGGTTAATGTCACACTCCCTTTCATTGCTTGATATAACGTGCTCATGAGAAGATACCAGTGGTAGATGCTCAGCTGATAGGTCATCAAACACTCCCTTCACTTGGGAACCAGGTGTTTCTTTTTCTCTTTCCGACATATCAGAGTTTCTTAAAATAGGAGGGTATGCATTGACCTGAATTACTCTTTGTCCAACAAATTGAATATCTTCTATAATTAAATTATTGTCTCATATATAAGCTCAAACTTGTGTTAGTTCAATATACTGAACAAAACGGTTTAGGTAGTTATACAAACTAAAAGTACACATTAGATGACTTTTGACCTGTTTTTAAAGATAAATGGGTCAAAATCGTCATCTCTACTTTACATGAACACATTTAGTTAAATTTAGTTACCTTTTCTCAGGGCATTAAAGAGAAAGGAAAGGCAGCACATGACATTGTTATAGTAATAGCTCTGACCAAATTAATCTCCTATGTTATAGCTACTTCTATGTCTATTTGTGTATGTAATGGCTCTACCTGAGTAATCATAGTCAAGGGCGGAGCTTAGAGACTTTTTATGGGAGGACCGAAACTGTTATTCTCTTGATATAAAAGGGACAACATGTAATATATGCTTTTTTATCATACAAAAAATACACTATGAGACAGAGTTGTAGGAGGGCCATAACCCTCTCCAATCTCTTCATAGCTCCGCCATTGCTCATAGTAGGCCGAAGGGAATATTGATAAGCTATCAATGGTATGGCCAACGGCTCTGCGTATACATGTAAGAAATATAGAGACTTAGGATGACGCTAGATAAATCTTCTTATTGGAAATTCAGAACCACATATAATTTATCATTAAATGTTTTTAATTTTACAGTGGATATACCGATGCTTGGGTTCCGATTACCGCTTCTAGGTACTCAATTAACACTTTCAATCTTCCAATTGAGACAGCTTGGAGGCCATGGTACCTCAACAATTTATATATTAAGTTATAACTATTGTATTGTTTTATTATCAAGTACATGTATGGTGACAAATGAGGCAGTTTAGATTCACATCCTACATTCATATTTCACTACTACAGAAAAGGTTAAATAGAACTGTTGAAACAACTCATATAGATCGGTTATGAACCGCTCTATACAAGGGTGATCTATATAAGGGGAACACAAATAGATCGGTTTATAACCGATCTTATTAACATCGCAATTAGATCAGTTATTTCATAAGAGCCGTTCTTTATAAGAGAATTTTCTAACAAAAAAAAACCATTTTTCAACAAAAAAAAACCATTTTTCATCATAATGCATATCTTTTCCTTTCACTTGTAACAAATACAATAAATATTAATACAAATGGCTGCAACAAACAACATTCTACTATCCGAAACCAAATAGCTTCAATAAACACAACGCCAATAAGCAATTCAAACACAGATTCAATAAACTATCCAAACACAAAGCCAATAAACTATCCGAAAATAAGGTATGATGTGCTATCTGCTCTAAAAATCCCACTTGGCTGCAGTTGTAGAGCAAAACAAGCGGAAAGTTTAAAGAGACTCCATAATGACATATCCACAAATAGCAAAGTTGTAATAGAACAGAATGTACTTCTTTTTGTAGTGAAAAGAATCTGAAATTACTGCTTGTTGGAGTAGTACAAGATGTAACTCAATGTCCACATGATCCTTGATTCTTCACTGCTCACGATTCCTACTTTCCTCCAATCTTGCTGCAATATAACAATTAATACGAGAATATGGTGATTAAACAAGCACATATGTTTTATTGGTCACTTCAAAGGTCATAATCAATCCCAGAGGCCAAATCATATATAACATGATACTCCTTTGATTTTACAATGTTGTAATATCATGTGCCATCAATCAAATGCCTTTTTTATCTTCGTACACTGCAATTAGTATGTTTCATATACTTCCATAAACCATCTAAGACAATTTTCAATCATCACCAAACTTATTACTTGCAGAACCACATTATTACTCCATTCCAGATATCAAACAACTAAACATGAGCAAACATAAAACAAAGATCTAATTAGACACGTCTGCAACTAATTCCTACAAAATCACACTCCCAAGTTTTCTGCCATCACCTAACTCATAACTTACAAAACACCATAACTAACCATTTTCAGATAGCAAATTCCAAACATCAAACAATTAAACGCGATACATCTTTGCCGCATCATATCCATACCAGCATCAGCTAACAAATTATTAACGAAATGATTCACCAGCAACAGTGCAAGCAAATTAACATAGATCTAACTGACGCATATAGAATAATATCACCGATGAAACTGATTCAATTTACTTAACACTAGCTTCGCACAATCATTGTTTCATGATTATGCATCCTAACCATCATGATTTTCAATCATCGCATACTTCATAAATTGCATAACCTCGTAGCTAATCATTTCTAAACTTCTCTAAATTAAAAATTCCAAATCTCAAGCTATTAAACATGAGAGCCATGTCATATTGGTTCCAGTAACCGCTAACAGATTATAAACTAAATTATTCACCACACGTAAAACAAGCATCAAACATAGATGTAACAAGAGACACGTCTATAACGCCGTCGCCTATTTAAACAATTAAAATCTCTGCTTTCGGCTTATGGCTTATTTGGTTTTGGGGTTATGTTTGTGTGACTTATTATGTGATAATGAAGTTATAAAAGTTTAAAAATAAGCGACAAAAAGTGAGGTTATGAAAACCAAAATAAGCTATAAGCTAGCCGAAAGAAATAGCGCCTAAGACAGACAGACTAACTGATATGAATTAAAAACAATATAGAAGTAAGGAATTTAATTTACCCTCTTTAAAAAGACAACTCGGTCTTGCAGGCTATTCAAAGACTTGTCATTTTCATGGTCATCATCGATGATATCACGAGAACCGCCCTCCTCAAGGTTATTAAATAAAGCAGCAGCTCTTGATCCATGATTATTGTCCCTGTAATAAAAACCAAAACATAATTAGTTAGTTAGTTTGTAGATCTGATCTGTTGATTGCAACATTAGATATAAAGAGAATATTCATAAACTAAACATTTGGTTGTAGGTCAATGAAAGGCTGATTATTTAATTAGAAAAAGTTTCTCTTATTTTGAAAAGGTACATCATGTTACAGGATAATAACATGAATATAATCAAATAATTTTAGTTAATTACCATAAGATTTAGGGGTGATGGAAGTTACCGAAGCCCGCCTTTGTGATCCTCTTATGGTTCAGAGTCGAAGTAAGGATGACTTTTTGATAGTCGAACTAGTCTCTTTCTTTGTTGTCGAATCGATCTCCACCTCTGCTTGACTATTGTTCTCAACAGGCTTCTTTCCTATAAATGTGATAAACATAAAAATAGTTTCAGGAAACAAGTTTTACAAGGTCAAACATACAAGCGTCCCCGACTTCTAAGTTATGTTTTACTTTGAGTTCGCGCCAACACGTCATGCGAACTCGAGTGCTCCTGATTATAAGCGTTGCTGGCCATGACCTTTGTGCTTCATCTATTATAACTATTTTCATATTAACTGTTTGTGATTGCGATCTTTTGGTGGTTAACCTGTTTGATCTTGCGAATTTGAGTGGGACAGTCTGCAAAATGTGTATAAAATTCATTAGTTACATTATTTTATACTAGTTTGCTATGAGTTTAATTCACACTACTATAGAAAAGGTTAAATAGAACGGTTGAATACTATAATTGTAATGTCTCACCCTTTGCTCACCATGCTGGCCTTTTAACAGAAGGCGAAGAAGCTTGTACCTACTCCTGTTTGGGTCCTCAATCCCCTACATCAACATTTACGTTAATACCTTAGACATGCCTACGTCAAATCCATACCCACTTGAGATAAGAACTACATGTTTTACCTTTTTAAGTACGTAACGAGCTGCTATAATGCAAAAAAAAAACTAAAAACAAGATAAAGAGTCCACTCTCCCATTTGTTAGCAGTGACCTTCACATGAAAACTGAACTTCACATGAAAACTTATAAACTTGAACTTATGGCTTATTTCAAGTCCATAAACTCAAGTTGACAAGCTCATAATTCAGAAAAAGTGGGCTTATGAGGTTTTTGAAATTCAAATAATCCAGAACAAGCTAATCCACACACCCCCTGAACCTAAAACCTTGTACAAATGGATTTTATTAAAATGTTTCAATTAACAAAACTAATATATCAAAAACTTACAAAACTAAAATATCCAATTCAAATCACCGAGCCCTTCCAAATCCAGCAGGTCTCATTTGTTGATATAAAAATAAACACGTATTTTAGACATTCATTTTTTTTTAAAAACCAAGATAGATGATCTCAAAAAAAAAGTAAGATGATTAACTTTTTTAAAGATTATTTTTTCTTGTAACTTTCTAAAAGTTCAGCAGGCCTATAAATAAAAAGAAAACCCATAACAAAAGAATGTTCTTAGCTTGTATATTAAAGCGGAGATGTACACAAATTGTAAATTGTATCGATATATACAACTAATGAACAATGAACAATAAAATTTGATCAACTTAACCCTCAATTTCTACTAAAAAGAACAATAAGTAAAACAAAATTGATATTCATCAAAGTTAGGGTTTATAAAATAATTTACCAAATTTGTGGTTCGTCCACTCATCTTATAACCAGAGACGAATTTAATTGGATTTTGCCAAATTAGGGTTTGTTTGGTGAGAGTGGGGAGGGCTGCTGTGTTTTTGATTTTGGGGAAATGGGGGAACAGGTTTTGTGTCTAAAATTTTGGGAATTTTTTGATGCAGCGGCAAAACTAAAAGATATCCCGCTAAAACGTTTTGTCTCGGAGTTTGTGAAGTATAAATAGATCGGTCTTTTCTCTAATTACCGTTCTTTTTATATTTTAAATTAAATAGATTGGTATTTATCCTAATAACCGTTCTTTTTGTTAAACTTTCCCTCTTTATCCATCATATAGAACGGCTTTTAATAAAACTGCTCTATCTAGAGTGATCTATATAAGCCTTTGTGTAGTAGTGTTTACAGTTAGTGGAAAGAGCTATCTGGCAAAGTTGTTGCATGATATTGAGGTTGACATATGAAGCGAAAGACTGTGTGGAGAGGACTCAAAAAGTTGGAGCCAAATGGACGGGTGAAAACATTGCATTTGATGAAAAGATAGAAAAAATTGTGTTCGACTATGATGGGAAAAGAGATAGGTGGAATAGTTATGATGCAACATCATATGCTGATGTCATTTATAGATATGAAGCTCATGATAATCAAAATAAAGTTAGTGGTCAAGCTTTGGAGTTTAAACAAACGAATATGCATGCTTTGGCACAGTTTTATCTTCATATGGTTTTTGACTATAGCCTCTTTAGCAGCCGTTGTTTCGGGTCTTTTTCAAAGCTTTATCTTTGACATTTGGTTTTTAGCCATCTGCAATATTATGCGCTTTTCATTTTCCTTACATTGTTAAACATTAGAAGCTTTGTATGGAAGTTACTTTGTGCGCTTTTTTATGTCTTATAGATCCTCGCCAAAACAAGTAACTAAAACTACACAATGGTTAAAGCATACTCATAAGAGCACATTTACAAGCACCATGGGAGCGAGTCACATCAGTATCTTGGCGAAAGTTTGCTAACCAAGAGAACAAAAAACTTTATCCCACATTTTAGAAGTCGACACCTTGAACCACAAGCTCAATCCTGAAGAGGGAAAGCTTACACCACCCTTGATGCTGAAGTAAAAAGATGGAGCAGCGGGAAACAAGGCAACTTTCGTGCATTACTTTCAATCTTACAATATGTGTGTGTCCTGAAATGTTCTTCCCATATTCTATTATTTGTAAAGTTTACTTGGTCACTTGCTCATTTAATTTGTAAGATCAAAATTTTCCGTTTTCAAATTCTCGCTCAAGAAGCATTATTAAAAAAACCTTCAATATTCGCTGATGTGGCACTGTTCGTATCAGACTCATTTTGGAATGATGTAACATAACACCTTGAGGAATAGAAACAACGAGCCAAGGAATTGGGACATCGAGTTGACGAATTGTAACAGTGTGATGAATTGCAATTGCAGGCTGACGCTTTAAAACGGAAGCTGATGAATTGGAATAAGGTGGTGATGCATTGGAAGAACGCTTAACATTTAATTTACTCTATCTGTATGACCTCAAAGTATCATGTACAAATCACCCTTTGTTAAATATTTGCTCAGCCAACCAAACATCATACCATAAAATTAATTATAACTAATAAATCATTTTGATTAGTTTCTACTTTTGATTAATTAGTTTCATAAGTTCTCAATTTCCATCTGTCAACCCATTTAAGCTTTAAAAAAATTTAAATAGTTTTATAGTTGAAAAGTCAAATAGTGTAGAAGAGGAGTGGGTTAAACGAGTTGATCTGCCAGATTGGTAAATGGGTCAACCCAATGTATTTACACAAACACAGCAACCATTAGAACTAAACGAAAAATATTGTCTCAAAAAGAGTTTTATGAATCGAACCCGCCGCATCCACTAGATGCTTTCCATACAGCCCGTGCGGTATTTATGCATATATGGATTATGAATTGGGATGAATTTTTTATGCATTTTCAGGACATCAAAATGTTGCAATGAAACATCAGACTTAACTCTTGAACCTAAAGGTTGATGCGAAAAAATGGTCTAAGTCACTTGAACAACGGGCTGATGCTATGGGACTTCAATTATACCGAAACATAGGGATTCTAATGATGAAACCAACACTGAACCCTTACAAGTAAGAGATTATCATTAAATGTACCATTACAAGTATATGTTTATGCACTTTATAGCGAAGGTTTTATGAACCAAACCCGCTCGTCGTGTAAAAAAATTTGAAACTGTAATGACACGATATTACGTGATGTATAAATGAGTTGGGCTTCTGAAAAATGTATACATGAGTTGGGATTTTGAAAAAATTGGTGCCTCTCCAAAATATGAGGCCCCTATGGCCCATGTTGCCCTTGTCTATCTCCAGCCCTAGATGAAGTTGTCTATCTCTGACAACACGGATGTCATCAAGCTTTTTCTCATCAACCTTGATACACGCAAGTGATCCAGAATCCTTTTCCGGCCTCTCACCTTGGACTTCAAGAATCTCGCCATTTGGAAGAGAAATACGGATAATCTTTTCATAACAATCGATGACAGATCGGTGGTATGCCAACCAATCCATTCTAATGATAACATCAAAACTACCTAGCCGGGTTGGTAACAAGTCTATTTTGAACACTTGATTAAACAAGACTAAAGTGAAACTACGCAAAATGGTATTGGTGCTAACGACTTTTCCATCTGCTAATTCAACTTCATAACTAGTATTTAAAGCGGCCAGGGCAATATCAATAAAAGGTGTAAATGCAGAAGATACAAAACTCTTCTCAGCACCAGAATCAAAGAGGATACAAGCGTAGTGATCAATAAGAAGAAACGTACCCGTGACCACATTTGGATTTTGCTGTGGATTTTCAACCACCACGTAAGCTCTCCAACGAGCTCCCTTATTCTACGGGTTCTTTGCCTTGGGACACCTGTCCTTGTAATGTCCTTTTTCACCGCATCCATAACAAGTCACATCCTAAAGGGGGGTAACACCTGCACCCGGAAGCCTAGCTCTACAATCTTTCTCCATGTGACCTATTCTTTGACATCTCTGGCACTTTGGAGGACACGGTCCATGATGATGTAAGTTGCACCGATTGCATTTTGGTAGATTTCTAGCATAAACCTTACCTTCAGTTGTAACTGCAGCATTTGCCCTGGCAGTTTCCTGTCTCATGTCTTGTTGCAGGTGATGATTGTTGTTTCGGTTGCGGTTATTGTTGTTGTTGGGGTTATTGTTGTTGGTGTTTCTTTGGTGGTCTTCTCATCTCCTTTTATTGTTTTCACCAATTCTTGTAGCCCTACCCTGAACTGATTGCTCGACTAGTTCACGGGCCATGTTGATTGCCTCATGCAAGGTCGCATGCTTTGAAGAAGTGATATTTCCTTTGATTCTTTTAGGAAACCCACGAATGTACTTTTTAATCTTCTTATTTTCAGTGGACACCAATTCAGGAGACATCGAAACCAGTTCGTGGAAGCGATTGCTGTAAGCCTTAATATCACCTCCTTTCAGAGTCAAAGTCCAAAGTTCTTGTTCCATCTTTTGGATTTTGGTTGCTGGACAGTATTCAGTAGTCATCATAACTTTCACGTTGCTCCAGAGGATCTGATTAGCATTAGCAAGTCCCAAAGTTTGAACATTTCTGTTCCACCACGTTAGAGCACGACCCTCGAACGTGCACACAACAAACTTCACTGTCATCTTCATTACATTTACAGATCTCAAACACTTGCTCCATCTTTTCAAACCAACATTTCAGTCCGACTAAGCCTTCAGTCTCGTTGAAAGAGTGAGGCTTGCAGTTCATAAATGTATTAACGTGTGTGTCCCCTTAGGCTCGAATAAATAATTCGGACATATATTATTTACGATGGACATATTCCAACATACACATGAAGTACGTGTATTGTTTTGTTTATTTGCTCTCTTTTATCCTCCACTATGTTTTTTTTACTTATATGTTTGTCTTGTGAAGGTTTTTGAGGTGTTAGATGATGACAACCATTCTACAACACCAGTACAAGGTAATGCATCAACTACAAATGCTGTTTCCACATGGTCACTGCGAGGTATGATGACCCTCCCAAAAAGAAATTGCGTCTACGATTATGAAACTTATCATTGATAGTCTTCCAATTCAGCCCCATGTTCATATTAGCACCAATAGGAAGACTGAGGTATATGCAAGGGAGTGATGAGGTATATCAATGATAGGCTTCCAAATGTTTTTTTGCTTTTTTAAGAGACCATTTTCCCATGATGAGAGCATCGTCCGCATACTCAAGGTAAGACACATCAACATTGTTATGCCCCACGTGTCGAAGAGCATTTCTTAGGTCTTATTATATTTTATCTCTGCTGTTTAGTTATGAAAAAGTTGATATAGTTTTATGTTGTGATCTGTAAGTTTTTGCATTTTGTTGTTTGTCAAACATGCCGGGTTTATTCTCAATGTTTATGCAAATGACTTGTTCATGGATACACATTCACGTAGTTTCTACTGCTTTCAGGCAATTACCGTTAATAATTTTTCTGTTTATTTAGTTTAAAATAGGGGTATTTTTATAATAAAACATGAACAACATGTAACAAAATGCATATTTACTTAAGAGAAACTAAATCACAGTATAAAAATCGGACCGGATAGAAAACCGATTTGGTCCAAAACACCTAACCGGAATGTTATGTTCGGTCGTCGGTTCGATCCGGTTCAACAAAGCATAATGATCGGTTTTGCTTAAGACCGTGCGAGACCGAAGACCGAATATATGGAAAATGATTGACCGAGAACCGGACCAAAATACGTTGAGTCCTGTCCGTGGTCTATTATGCCCATCCCTAAAAAAATTGGATTTTTGATAAAAGTATACAATATGGGACAAGAATAAATAAATTTACCAAAACCTGGAAGTTAGAATCGGGATCTAGTTTCTTGTAATATAAGGGCATCTCTAATAAGATGTAGAGCAAAAGCTTTCTTTTTCTTTTTCTAAAAATGGTTTCCAAATAAATCTTTATCATTAAACTAAAAGCTTTATTTACTTAATAATTTGACGATCTTCAAGTCATTTAAGTAATGGCTTTAGCTCAAGTGCAAACTCATACTCACCATCTAGTCACTATTAAAAGTAGAAAACAATAAGCTTCAGAAAACTACTTTTGAATTAGACAAGAAGAGTAAATTGCAAGAATCGTCCTTGTGGTTTGACCAAATTGCATGTTTAATCCCTAACGTTTAAAAAATGCAGACACAGTCCCCGTGAAGAACTTTTGACTGCACTTGTAGTCCCTGACCAAACTGAAATGGCTAAATTGTCCTTCTTCTTCCCACTAAATTTTTAAATGAACGTTTTACTTTTTTTAATTAAAACTCATTAGTATCTTATGAAATTAACTAAAAGACATTGATTACATGTGATGGTGTTGATTAAGCTTTTGTGTGTGTGTATTGTAGGATTTGTTGGTTTTGTTTTTATGTGTTTGAAAATAATATTTGGTTTGGGTTTTACAGTGATGAATGAAATTTTTTGTGTAAATGATATGGAAACAAAGATTGTATTTGTTTGATTATTTCTAATTTGTATAATGATATTGGTAAGATTTGAAAACATAGATAGATATATTATTGCTAGGGAAAAAGTTAAAGTCTAGTTGAAAAAAACATGGGTAATTTAGTCATTATGGTTTACAATTGAAAGTTTCTCACATGAACTATACTTGCACGTTCAAAACATTAAGGTTCAAAGCTCTAATTTGTGTAGGCTACAAACATGATTCTTGCAATTTACTCAAATTAAAATAGTTATTAAATATTTGTTTTTGGTAATGAATAAGATATAGAATAAATTACATCGTTCTTCCTTGTAGTTTGTACAAAATCTCTTTCACGGCCCTTGATCTTTTCTTTTGCATGTTTGATCTTTATGATCAAACTATGTTACGTTGATATTTTCTTTTACATGTTTGATCCATATAATCTCAAACCACGAGGACGAATGGTGTAATTTACTTCAAAATAAATGTATAATTAAAATAATCTAAAAGTAAAATTAAATTACATGTATGGTCCATGTTGTTTGCGTTAACATTCTCCTTTAGTTCTTTGACTTTTTCTTCTGACCTAGATAGTCCCCAAATCCAAAATCCTTAACATTCACAGTTCCTTGACCAAATATTTAAGTTTTACTATTAAAACCCATCATGTGACTTGCACATGAGAGCAAAATAGTCTCTTCATGAATATCATTTTATCTCGATCTAAATTTCTGCTCGATACTTATTTTTTACATTCACCATCTACAATGATTAAATAAACAACTTCCAAGTACCTCACCATGTCACCAACTTATGTCTTCCAAACACACGACCATCTCAACTGTATATGTGTGTGATGATGAAGTCAAGGTTGTCCCGGGGATTTTGGGTGCCCTTGGCAGTAACTAAAAAAGGCATTATGTAAGTAAAAGAATGTTATCGATGCTAAAATAAAGCTTCAAATATTCAAATATACTAATCGGCGTAAAAAAAATTAAATATCGAGAAATACTATTACAAAGACCATTTTATTGTATGAATCAAGCAATTCTTCTAGCATTTTTCAAAGCAAAGTTCTTCACCATCTCCTTATAATCAAAATTACTTTACAAATCGTTCTCAATAGCTATCAATGCTAATCCATTAAGTCTCTCTTGTGACATTGAGTTGACTACAAGAAAACTTAAGACTCTTGTCATCATATGACTTCAACTGATAAAAAGAAAACAAGAAAACAAATATATTTAAATACTCTCTATATTGTTGGAATCTTGTTTTAAGATAAGCAATTGCCTGATTAACAAAATATAAAAAATAATTGACTTTGAAGGACTCATCCGCAGAAAATGAAGCATCATGATCAACTCGATTCTAGTCAAATTGTCTTTTTCTATGAATTACACGCTTTTGAACGAACACGAGATGAATATCCATTTCAACGACAATTTCTTTACCATCATTAATGGCTTTAGATGGTCCCATTTCTCTAAACTCCTCAAAGAAGGATATCAATCGTTTGACTTCTTTAATAGCGATATCAATAAGCATATCATTGGATTGTAACTTTTTGCTCACCAAATTTACCGCATATAAGATCTCGAACCAAATAACCATTGCTACTAAAAACTCAAAATCACCAAGTTCATTTGTTGCCAATGATTTTGCTTGACTTTGAATTAGAGAATCATTCTCACTTTCTGCAACTTGAAGCAAAGCAACCGAATCAATTTCACACTTTCAACACGACTCTCCCAACGAGTGATGGACATGACTTGACTTGAGAGTTAATCCTTTAACATTCTCTTTCAAAAGTTGCCACCTTTTGGAAGAATTGGCAAATATTGTGTAATTGTGTTATATTATTCCAAAAAAGTCTCTACATTTAGCACAAGTATTAGCCATGTCACGTAATGCAAGATTAAGACTATGACAACCACATGTTTCTTTTTCATATTTGATGCATTGTCATAACCTTAACCACACTTCAATTCATCTAGTGTAACATCAAAAAGTCTTTTCCTCGTGGTTTCATGAGCATTCAAAAATCCTAAAAATGATTGTTCTGTGGTAACACATGTTGAAGAAGCATTTACATACCTCAATATCAAGGATATTTGTTCTTGGTGACTTGTATCGGGGGTACAATCAAGTATTATAGAGAAATACTTTGCTTCCTTTACTTTTTTAATAATTTCTGATTTGATTTCACGAGCAAGCAATAGTATTAACTCATTTTGGATTGTGTGACCAAGATAATGTATATGCATGTCATCTCTCGTAATACGCCGCACATGCTCTTTGATAACAGGGTCAAATTCTTGCAACATTTCTATAGTGCCCAAAAAGTTTTAGTTGCTTTTTGTACAACTTCTCATTTGTTCCATGAAATGCTAAATTGTGTTTAGCAAGAAATTTCACAACTGAGATGATTATGAAGATGACGTTTATCCAATGATCTTTCTCTTTCTCAAATTGTTCTTGCGCAACCTTATCAATTGTCTCATTCTTTTTTACTCTTTGTCGCATCTAAAACCACTTAGCCATATTAGTAACATGTTCTAAACCAACTTTATGCTCTTTAAGTCTACTTCCAAGATTTTTCGAATATGCAAAACCTTCATTATCTAACTTACCTTTCGCAGTGCCTTTTTTAAGTAGTTAACAACAACAAAAAAAATCTTTGTCTAGCTCTTTCGATTATACCAGCCATTCTCTATCACACTGTTGTTTGGTAAAACTCTAGTGTAGTAAGCAGCAGTAAACCGTCTAAAACTTTTATCTTTAGGACCCTTCTCAATAGATTTATCTCTTTTCAGACCCTTTTCTCTAATAGACGCTTAATCATGTCAGAATTAAGACTATCCCAATTTCTTGGATCGAAGATATCAACATTAATATCGACATCAACATGGTCATAATCAACACAAGTCTCCTCAATAGGAACATCATCATCAATATAGTCAAGTTTAACATCATCAACATCCTCATTGTTAACATCAGTATTATTAACACCATCTTCATCAACATATTCATCATTATTATCACCACCACCAACATCTCATTATTTGAAGAAGAAACATGAGAAATTTTTATGACATAATTGTCCATAGTGCCACTTTGAGACTACGTGAGTTGTTCGGCTTTCTTATTCTCCAAACGCTTTGCATATTCAGATTTTTGCTAAGTAACCAAAAAATAACTACTCAACAACATGTAACTTTAATAAAGAATGAGTAACTAATAGGTAAAAAAACTAGACTTAGATATTATATTACATCTTTAAAGCGTCATTACTCATTATCAATCTATCGTACTTTAAATTTATTTGACAAGATCAAGTTCTAAATCTTAAGGGTTCAACTACAACAATGCAATAAATAAATCTCTCATATACTATCACTCTAGTACACAATTAAGTAATAAACGTTTTCGAAGTAAAATTCAAAAGGTATAGAGTAAACTGGCACCTACTAACTATATAATAAATAAACCTATATAATTACTGAGCATGAATTTATATGATAAATAACTAAATCAAAAGAAAATGTAACAAGGTAATACTCACTAATTTTCTTATTTCCCTATTCCATAACAACTAGAATATATGGTTCCATCAGTAAGAATGTAAGATGATATACTTGCTATAGTTGGTAAATAAATATATTATAACTTAAAGAAAATAAAGATAAACCCTAACAAATTGAAAACCACAATTAAAAATTCAATGTTAACAAGTAGGGCCAAAACAAATGAGTGAATGACGTATCGACCATCGTCCAAGCGTACGATTGTTCTCAATCTCAAAACTGAAAAGTATCGTATGGTTTTTTTTCTTGTTTGTGGGGTATTGATTGTGAGGGGTGGGGACGTGGCGTGTAATATATATATTATAAATATTCAAATATATAATATAATATACATATATATATATATATATATACATATATATATATAACATATATAATATAAATAGTAGCTTGTGAGTGGTATTATGTGTCTTTGGTGTTGTGGTTTTGAGAGTTTTGAGAGGAGTGTTGTGTAGCTATGCTTAGCCTCTTAGGGCATGTCCCAGAGGGCTTCTTCTTTTGTTGGTTTTGCGTTGTGTTGTGGTTTTAATAAAAGTGACCTTAAACAACAACATATATCGATTAGTGCTTTGAGTACAGATAAGTTGTCCACCGAAAGGATTCACAGGGTATGTGTTTTCATGGTACAAACGTCCATGTTTATGTAAGAAACTCCCCCAACCTAACAAATGAGATTGCGAGGTTTCAAAGTCCCTGCTTGGGACATGTATATATATATATATATATATATATATATATATATATATATACCGACATCTCTACATTATATATAAGAGGAGGCATGCGACATATTAATTCCACATGGCATCCATTAAAGACATGTCATCATGCAAGCCATGTCATCCTTTTTTTTGCATAATATGCTACATCATAATGCCATTAATCATCCCATAAAGCCATGTCATTACATTTTTTCGAAATTCCATATTTTTTTCTAAAATTTAGTCCATTGCAAGATTCGAACCCTGAGTTCTACTATCACAAACAAGCACCTCAACCAGTGGATCACTCCACAAGTTGTGATTGATAATTAAAATCAAATATGTAATGCTTTAAAAAAATCTATTTTGAGATAAATTTGGAAAATCATGTTTAAATATAGTAATATGTAAATTCATTTAATATGTATTTAATGCATTTTCTGATTAATTAGGAAAGTTTGTGTTTATTAAGTACACCTTAACCTTTACCCAGTGGGCAAAGATTAGCAGATCCCTTTTTTTTATTTGTACTCCTTATAAAGGAAAAACCAACTGATCCTGAAAAGTTGAAACCTTGAAACTTGAAAAGTTGAAAATCTATTTTATGAACACATTGAAGGCTGTAACAAATTTGACATTTTCAAGTGGCAGGTTTGAATGCATTAAATGACCATATTTAATTTGGTCATGTAACCACTAATTCATTATGGAGGCTAATTATGAAAGAAATTAATGGGCCCATAAATCACTCATAATTTTTCATTGACTAGGATTTGAGTAAATCTCGGATCACAATTGCATGGAAAAACACACAGAGACATAAACACTTAGAAGCCAAAAAAACTAAGAAACACACCATCTTGACATAACTAACTTCTTTTCTAATGACGTCTACGAACGACGGATATAACGGTGGGGCCGGTGGAAAGTTGAGGAAGAAGGTTTTGAGGAAAACGACACCGTATGATCAACCAATTACAAACCCTAACCCTAAGAATACCTCTAAATCTAGCTTTTTTTGGAGGCTCATTTAGGCTGTTACATGCGCCTTTTGGAGACGTAATCATGCTGTAACTGAGGCTCCTGTTACAGGTTGATGATTTGTTTTTTTATAAATTTAATTTGACTTACATATAGTGCATGTTTTGTCATGCTATGACTTCTATATTTATGATTTGTATGTCCCTGACAAAAGTTTTTCTCATGACCAGGGACTAATGAAGAACAAAGGAATTTAGGTTACATTTCTTCTGCTACTGAGATATCAGATATTGAGACAATGCTGATAAAAAAGACTTTTACCAGGTTGTTATATATTGATGTGATCAGTGTTGTTACAAGTGTTACTGTTTTTGGATACTCTGACTACCCCTTGCTTTCTCGCCTTATAAACAATTAACAAATTTTCATACTTTATCATTTTGTCGTTAACAAGTGTTCTCTTACTGATATTATTTACCACTTACAGATATGAAATTGAGCATTTGACGACTTACAGATACGAAATTAATGAAGGGGATAAAGCGAATATTTCCAAGAATTCTGTTGTGTTGAGGCTTAAAGCATTGAAAAGTGGCCCTTTGAAAAAGCATGCAGAGGAGAGGGAGAACTTGCATGCTCTTATATCAATTCTAAGAGTGAGTTTTATTCTTGTATTGCGTGTGTATACTCGTATGTTTATTTATGACTTCATAAAAAAGGTTTAAAAATTGTACTACTATTCACTGGGTACAAACCCTTTATCCAAAAAAAATTGTACTCATACTTGTAAATGACTTCTTAGGCCTTCCCGGAGGATGTTGCCTCACTTGTTGAGCTTGCAAGGGCTAGATCTCGCGGCAGAAAAAAAATGTACAGAATGGCACGCTCACCTTATTATAGAGGGCCTTCAACTTTAAGCAAAAAGGTTTGTTAACGTTATCCTGCAATCTTGCTTCATAATATTAGTTTGGGTGAAGTAGACTCATAACATGTTTTGCTGGATTTCAGCCAACGCCGTCACTTATTGAAGGGTCAAATGGAAGCAAGATGGTATCTGTTTGGTCTATGATTTTTGTTTTGTTTTTATTACATATTTTTGTGTAATCTATGAACTTGGGGAATAACACCAAACAACTTTTTCATGTTCTTGCACATAAGGTTGAAACCTACAGGAAGGGCAGAAGTTCTTTTGCGATAAACTATGACCTTCTCAAAAAGGGGGATTCTCTAGAGACTAGGTTTGTTCTTGGGAAGATCATTTTGAATACTATAGGATGTGGTACCGACATCCATCTTGACAGCGAGCTTAATAAGTTCAACAACCATGCACAATTTGCTCCCGGAAATGAACATCTTGTGAACAAAAAAGAGAATGCTAAACAACAACCTAAGTTAAATTTGCAACTAGGTAGTGCCCCCAAGAAGCAAGAAGTGATTGCAAAACTTAGCAATATTATGCAGAAGAGAAAGGATCAAAATGTACATACGGTCCAGCAAGATGACTGCCAAGAAGGGATATCTAAACTTACACAAGTAGCTGGCATTTCTTCTGATCCAACAAACGAGGTATGATGCAACTTTTGAAGCCAGACAGTCTTTTTGAATTCCAAATTTATACACTTTTCAGGGATAAGTATATTTTTTGCGGATATGCACTCAGAATTGATTATCTGATTATTGTTGCTTGTAGTAGCAGTATAAGTTTTTAATGTCTGGATAAACACATTTCACATAGATTATCTGATTACCTTGGGGTCAAATAATCAGACTTTGAATAATCACTTTCATAAGAACTACAGCAAAACTATTATCAAAGAGTAAAATCAAGTTACCTAGTTTCTCACTTTAATCCCCATGGATGTATATCTTCCTTTTTCTTTTACAAAAAAATACAAATTTGGTCATAATATGTTTTAAATTTCAAAATAATCAGCAACTACCAAACACTAAACTGCTGATATCCGGTTATTACAACTTCAAACAGCAAAAGCACATCCAAATTACCATATATTATAGTCTGTTTTGCTACAGCTGATTATCTAAATTCGAGTTTTCAGAATCACGTAATCACTTTAAAAACGCAGGCCCAAATACCCCTTAAAATGAGAGCACTTCCTATTTAGTTTAAGTTCAATATGAAAACTCTAATTTCCTTGAAAGTTTTATAGTTTTATATATATTAAT
>BQNB010024196.1:0-29691 GCA_026074375.1 Tanacetum coccineum
CCCCCCTTCTAGTTTTCCACAGACTTTGAAGGATAATTTGTGTAATGCTCTAATACTGTCATTACCTGATGGAATTGAAGATTTTGTAGTATACTATGACACGTAGAATCAAGGATTAGGTTGTGTACTCATGCAAAGTGGCAAGGTAATCGCCTATGCAGCACGACAATTAAAGATCCATAAGAATAATTATACAACACACGACCTAGAGTTGGGAGCAGTAGTGTTTGCTCTTAAGACTTTGAGACATTACTTAAATGGAATAAAGAGTGTTATTTATACGGATCATAAGAGTCTTCAACACATATTCGATCAAAAGGAGTTGAATATGCGTCAAAGGAGGTGGATTGAATTATTCAGCGACTATGAGTGTGAGATTCGCTATTATCCAAGAAAGGCTAACGTAGTTGTTGATGCCTTAAGTAGGAAAGAGCGAGTGAAACCTAGACATGTACGAGCAATGGCTATGACCATTCAGTCCGAAGTTAAAAAAATGATACTAGCAGCCCAGAGTAAGGCGTTAAAGGAAGAGAACGTGTCAGCAGAAAGATTACATGGGTTAGACCAGCAGATGGAATGAAAAGAAGATGAAATTTTATACTTTATGGATCGTATATGGGTTCCGTTAGTGGGAGATGTGAGAACCATAATCATGGACGAAGCTCATAAGACTAGGTACTCTGTGCATCTAGGAGCGGATAAGATGTACCATGATCTTCGAGATATGTATTGGTGGCCAGGTATGAAGAGGGATATCGCTACGTATGTTAGCAAATGTTTAACTTGTTCTAAAGTGAAAGCTGAGTATCAAAGGCCTTCGGGTTTATTGCAACAACATGAGATACCCGAGTGGAAATGGGTCACGAAGTTACCTAGGAGAAAGAGTGGGCATGACACTATATGGGTAGTAGTCGACAGACTGACTAAGTCAGCTTATTTTCTAGCAACACGTGAGGATTACAGTATGGAGAAATTGGCAAGGTTGTACATTGATGAGATCGTCGCATGGCATGAAGTGCCTGTGTCGATTATTTCTGATCAAGATGGACAGTTTACATCGCGATTCTGGCAAACATTATAGAAAGCTTTAGGGACATGATTGGATATGAGTACGGCTTATCATCCTCAGACGGATGGACAAAGTAAGCGTACAATTCAGAAATTGGAAGATATGTTAAGAGCGTGTGTGATCGAATTTGGTAGCAGTTGGGATGTTCACCTACCGTTAGCAGAATTTTCTTATAATAATAGTTACCATTACAGTATTTGATGTGCTCCGTTCGAGGCACTGTATGGAAGGAAATGTAGGTCGCCCGTCCTATGGGCTGAAATTGGTGAAAGTAGATTGATTGGACCGAAATTAGTACAAGAGACGACTGATAAGGTAGTCTTGATAAAGGAAAAGCTCAAAGAAACGAGAGATCGTCAAAAGAGCTAAGCTGATAATAGGCGCAAGCCACTAGAGTTTGAGGTTGGAGATCAAGTGTTACTGAAGGTGTCTCCTCGGAAAGGCGTGATACGTTTTGGAAAGAAAGGTAAGTTGGCACCAAGGTATGTAGAACCATTTGAAATTCTAGAAAGGGTCGGTCCTGTAGCTTATCGATTATGATTGCCCGAGGAATTAAGTAGTGTGCACGACACATTTCACGTGTTGAATTTGAAGAAGTGTTTGGCGGATGTAAATCTGCATGTGCCACTAGATGAGATTAAGATTGACAAAACCCTTCGATTTATTGAGGAACCTGTAGAAATTATGGATCGTGAGCTTAAGAGTTTGAAACGTAGTAAGATTTCTATCGTTAAGGTTTGTTGGAATTCAAAGCATGGCCTTGAGTTCACGTGGGAACGTGAGGACCATATGAAAGCTAAATATCCCCGATTATTTATTGATTGTGCTGTTGAACCTACTAGTTAAATTTTTGGTCGAAATTTCCTAAGGATGGGATACTGTGACAACCGTGACTTGAGCAGGTTAGTCAAACCATTAGAGTTGACTAAGGTATTTATTATGTGTTATAATTGTGTACTTATGTGATTTTATATGAGTATTTAATATCAATCCGTGATGCGTGTTCATCTATTAGTGATATGAATGTTAGGGTTTTGATAACTATGTCATTTTCGTCACACTTTTGTGACAATGGAAATGATAGTAGGATTTTATGCGTTATCATGTAGATTGGTGAATAATTGATATATGAGCGTAAGAGTATATAATGTATTATTAGTTTTGAGTTAAGTCTAGTATTTAAATTAATTAAGCATAGGTTTTTATAAATTATGAAAGTAATTTATAAAATGAAATTTATAAATAGTAAGTTTAAAACTAATTTTTATTTAAATAAGGTTTGCTAAGATTTATAAAGGGGTTTCTTTTTTATTTTATAAGATTAAGATAAATAACCGAGGTAAATATGTATTTATAATTATTTAAAAAAATAAAAATATATAAGGGGGGGTGGTTAATCCAGCCGGTTTATCGAAAAGAAAAAAATAAAAAAGCAAAATTGTATTACAAATTAGATTCTAGAATAGTAAAAAATAACAATTTAATTATAACCTCTAAATCACTTTTTTCTCTCTTTTTTGGTTTTGTTCGGTCGATTCCCTCAAGAAAAATTAAAAACAAATCTTATTCAAGAACCAAGGTGGTGAATTCGAGTGTTAATCAAGTAAGAGGTTAAGGTTTTGGTTTTAAATTAAGGTTTTTGTTTAATCTTTTTTTAATTAGTAACTTTAATTGATTAGAATATTAAGGTTCATAAAATTTTATTTAAATTAATCGATTATAAAACTATATGCGAGGGGGGCGTGTTCGGGATTAATTTAGTGCATGTGCGTGCAAAAAGTGTAGGTTAGATCACGTTTTATTAAAATTAAAAGTTAAGGTTTGCAGAATAGGAAAGTTTTTTTGGTTCGTTGTTGATCTTGAATATATCTCAATGATTAAAACAGGTTTGTTTTTTTTTTTTTTTTTTTTTTGGGGGGATGAATCTTGTGCCTAAATTGAAGTTCATAGAGTCTAGTTTCCAAAGAGTGCGGCACCGAAAGGTTTTGAGGTCGGGAAGTTAGTCAAATAATTTTTGCAAGAAGGAAAAGTTGTCCAAAATAGTAAATTCGGAGCATGAGTTAGTTTTGGGTTGTGATTTTCAGAGTAGTTTAAAAACCCCCTACTTAAAAAGTTTAAAATTGAGATTAGCCAAAAATCAAGTGGTTTAGTATTTTATTGTGTCTATTAAACTCAGCTCAAAGCACAAGGTCTTAATTCATTTGTCTATGTTATTTTAGAAAAATACAAACTTTTTGGTGTGTGTATTAGATTCGAATTTTGAGTACTTTGTGATGTTGGAATTTTTTATTAAAAAGAGTTTGACTAAATATTATTTTTTTACTAAAAAATACACACGGTAGGTTCAGAACCCCATTGTGAAGGTAGGGAATGAATAGGGAAAGAAAGAAAAGAGTAAATTGATGATTTAGTATTTTATTGGTGGTCATAAAGGTGACTACAAAATTCTGCCGAAAAAAAAAATTAAAGAAAAAAAAAAAAAAAAGAAAAAAAAAAAAAAAAAAACTAGGGGAAAACTAGAATGGAATGGATTAAAAGGTATTTAGTGTTTAATGATTTTATGGGGAGTTTTATGGTGAAGGGGTTTATAAATAATTACTTATAATAAGCTTAGTAGTCCATAATTGATTTGTTTACATTTCCTTGGGCATTAGCCTATTCGCGGTGTGTAACATAGGTTTTTATTTGTGTTTAGTTGATTGCAAGGATATTTGAAAAAAGTAGTTGTGCATCAGGGTTGAGTTTCATAGTCCCATTTTTATGGTTTTTTTGTTGGGATGGAAAATTGATGAAAAAAATGTGTTTTGGAAATGTTTTATCGATGTAGATTATGTGTTTTTTTTAAAATTACTTTTGGACATTTTATGGATATTATTGGACTATGTGATAATTTTGTGGGTTAATTGGGATCGAAAGAGGTACGCCCTTACCTTATCCGCCTCCGTGATTATTGGATCGAAAGGGTACGCCTACCCATATTGTATTGGTTATTGGATCGGATGGGTATGCCTACCCAATATGATATGATGTGTGATACATTCGTGGTGAGCTTGGTTTCTTTTAGCACCAACTATTCTAAGCCCGAATGGGAAATTATGTTTGTGGATATGATGATTTGATTTTGGTTGCATGCTAGCATAAGTTCATGGTAGTTCATTATTGTCCTTTATTTTGATAATCACAGTAAAAGCGAGTATTATTGCGTGTCTAAAACCTATGACTCTCACCAACATTATTGTTGACGTTTTAAGCATCATTTTCAGGTGAGCATCATGAGGAAAGTGAAGTTAGGAAGATTGGCTAGTGAGTCTGTAGGCTTGCATGCGGAGTTTCCCTAGTTTTCGTTTCATGTTTGTTTGAATTGATTCTATGATTGTTTTAGGTTTTGGATTATTTCGTTATGTCTTTGTATTGGAGTGACTCTTTTACCTCAATACAAGACTCTGTTTTCTTGTTTTTGGTATTGTCATGACACTTTGTGTCTATTTTAGCTTTGATTAATGCATTGTAGTTTCTCTATTGTTGACACCATTGTGTTGTTATGATACCCATGACGTTACGCCTCATGTTTCTGCCTTGGCGGGGTGTGACACGTGGAATACTGTATAATGACATGAAGTGATTAGCGAAATGAGATAAAAAATTTGTAATACACATTTATATAACATTTTTGTCTCTTTCCACTCTGTCTGTTTTTATATGCTCTGGCAATTCGTTTTGAGCATATTCTGATTATTTTCTTTCTCATGTTCCATTATTGCTTTTTCGGGCACATGCCATACGCTTTATTCGTCTTTCTCTTTTTAATCTCATTTTGTATGCCCTGGCATTTCTTTTTCGAGCATACTTTGATTTGCTTTTTCTCGTATGGATTTCATCTCTCTTACTATTTTGAATTTCCTCACCAAAAAGCATTTGCAAAATGATACTCTTTTAAGAATAATAAAGATATACTCTGATTTTGAAAATACCAATTTGGCAATAACACAAGTTTGTGACAACCATTTTAATAAAGCCAAGAGTATAACTTTATATTCTCATAAAACTTGTTTAGTAAAAGAGTACCACTTTCTGACACAAAACCATAGCTTTTGGATAGAAACTTAGACATCATTTTCAAAATCACAAGTTTTCTAAATATGTTTGAAAACTATATTATACAACCATACTAATGTAACAACAATTGGATGGTCACTAAATTACTCACTCCTTATTCTGTTCATTACAGAAAACGGTCGAAACTGGACATGACTTAGACCATTTACCCAACTATGTACAATAGATAATCATAAAACCATTTTGAACTTGTTTTTGAAACAATCTTTTTAAAACTTTGAACACTTGCCTTTGTTGTTACATGAGAAACTTTTGATCACAGACAGTTGAAACACCATGTTGTATTTTCCTTTTCATATTTTTTGAATCATTGATCACTTTGAATGAAAAATTTAGTTATACAAAACATATTCTTTGTTGGGAATTATATTGATTTGATGATACAAAACAATGATACAAAACAATGAAACAAGAAAGAAACAAAAGGAAAACAAAAGGATCAAAGTCGTCAGATTGAAATTCTACAAGATGTAGGAGTACATAAAGATTCTAAAAGATTTGGTCAAAGATATAATAATAAATATTAGGAAGATTTGTTTCCTAATGCAATTAGTTTTCCTTGTAAGTCTTATGGACTCTATTATATGAAGAGATCCCTAGACATAGTTTTAGTTGTGTCAGTTTGTGTGAACACTAGAAAAATGTGTGTGTGTATCCTATAGGAAGATGTACACGTCTAATGGTTTTAGCCTCAAGGTCTTTGACCCTATTACAGGTAGGTAACCGTTCTATATTGATCAAATAGAATTGGGGCTTGTATGTGTATGAAAAAACCTTGTTAAAATAACATTGTTCTTATGTTTATTCCGCTGTGCAAATTCGTGTTTATGTTCATTGTTATTTATAATCCTAGGCAAGCCTAGATCAAACTCCACAATTGGTATCAGAGCCTGGTGGCTCTTGATCTAGGATTCTACAAGGTTTTATTCTTTTTCGCTAATCTTCTTAATATCAAATTCGGTAAAACTAGGGTTTATTACAAACCCTAAATCGGTATAGTAGAAAAGGTGTAGTTTGGGGTACACAACAGCAACACGGGTTAGTTTTTCTTGCTGATCTGGTCACATAACATGAAGTGGATTCACTTTTCTTAACATAAAAAAGAAGCAGCTGACGTGGATTAGAGTGTAGGGTTTAATAGCATTCGAAACCCTAGCTTGTTAGGGTTTTGCCTATATCTATTTGCAGTTGCTAATCATGCCTTTTTGAAGTTATTTATGGCTGTTGATAATGAAAGGCGTGTTGGTATGATGGACTTGATGGACTATGATAGAAACCAATGATGACCTGCTGCTATGCTTGTTGTGGGTTCACTGATGGTGTTGTGAACAAAACATGATTATGATCTTACGATTTTGAATCAGACTTTAATATTGAAGCTGATGATCTGCGAAAGGCGTTTTTGTCTGATGATACATCCAGAAAGATTGTAAAAGGTTTTCGTGTTGCGTAATCATTGTCATGGTGGTTCTTATCATCAAGATTAGGTAAACGATACCTGATGTCATAGAGGTGTTGTGGTTATGATTCACATTATTAGTATTGTTAGGGTTTGCGCAGTTACTACTGTTGGACCCTAATTGTTATGGACTGAACACACGTTCTTACCTGAGTGATGGTGGATTAGGGTTTGCGCAACATGTAAACCAGGAGACTAAAGGTTCTGGTTATTGGGCTATGACCACATATAAGGTGGTTAAGACGTAAAGGTATGCTAGAATAAAGATGAGTTTTTACTGGTACTGTAGCTACAACAGTGGTAAACTGATTTGAATAAAGTAAAAACCCAAAAAACCTTCCCGGGTCGTTTAATAAGAGAGAGTAGTAGTATTCCATAAGGTTTTAAAGTAGGAAAATTACTTTTGACCAAAGTTAAAACCCAAAAAACCTTCCCGGGTCGTTTCCCGACGAGGCGTGAATTGAAAATCGAGGTTAAGTTCGTGATCGCGTGTTTGAATGATTCAATATTTTGATTTGGATTCTATTCTAATAATGAAAACGTAAAAACACGTAAAAGCATGTAAAAACAAGTAAACAATTAAAGCATTTAAGATAAAGAAAAACGATAACGGGAATTATAAAAACGCGACATATAAGCAAATAATTCAAATTTTAACCCTTCAACCTTAAATTTAATTTTTATAAATCCTAATTGACTAAAAATAATTTTCGAAAAAGAATTGTTTTTTTTTACTTTTATTTTATTTATTATGAAATAAAAATATATTTAATCTAAATTAAATATAAAAAATAGTAAACAAATTTATAAAATATTGGAAAAATTACAGAAAGTATATAAAACTATAACTAATCTATGAAAAATAAGATCTGGCAAAAAGCATTTCAGATAAGCAGTTAAATAAGCCCAAACAGCTTAAAAGCTAAAACTGTAAAAACACTATAAATATTTAATAACACAAACACTAAACGAAAAAGTCCCCAGGGCAGTTGGTGAGTGTGTGATGTGTTAAAGCATGTGTGTGCTAAGGGAGAGGTCAAAGGTTCGACCCCTGTGGCCTCTCTTTTTGACAAATCTTTTTTTTGAAAACTTTTTTAAAAATCTTAAAAAACAACTGAAAATAAGCAATTTTTAAAACTACAACTTTTTATGAAAACTGGAAATAAGCACAGAAAAAGGCAAATTAGATCACAGTTAAGCTAAAACTTTAAAAACTTTTGAACTAAAACTAAATTAAGCAATAAGCTCACAAAAGCTAAAACAAGAACTAAATAAGCTAAGATTAACTTAAAACTATCCTAAATAAGCAAGCTACATCTGAAATAAGTAAATGGAATAAGCAGAAAAGCTAGAAAAATAAGATAAGCAGTTTGAGATTTTGCACAGACCACAAGCCACTTAGGCTTTTGCAGCCCACAAATAAGCTCATTAAATGAGCTTTCCAGAACTTAAAAGCTAAAAACAGATGAAGCTAGTATGGCAATGAGCTTATGCTCAAAAATTCAGGACTTGAAATTAACTAAGACTAACTTAAAAATGATCCTAAATCTAACTAAAAACTGACCCATTGCTTGGAAAACAAAACTGTTTTGACCCATTTGCCATAAAATCAATAAAATAGTTCTAAAAACCTTTTGACCAGATACTTATCATGAAATATGATGCATTTAGGACATGTAAAACCAACTTTGATAACTTGAATCATAAAATCAAAAGAAAAGAAAGACTTGGAACAAAAACTTCACAGTAATGAACTCTTAAGTAGAAAACTTTGATATTAACCCCAAACTACTTTTAAAATTGAACTAAAAAATGTATCCAAAATAGATTTTTTTAGTGGAACTAAACTAAATCAAAACTTATAAACCACAAGTGCTCAAACAGTATTAACCATAAGGTTAGTACTGCTAGCCAAACACCCCTTTAAATTTTTGAAACTCATTTTAGCTTAAAACAGATTATGAAATCTTATAGAAAGTAAAAACAGATTGAGCATAAACAATGTAAAGAACATTTAATCAATTAACTCAAGTAAATAAGCACAAGACAATAAGTAAACATAATAAGCTGTTAATGGCAATTTCAAATAGTTTATATAAAAAAATTCAAACAAAGAACTTTTAAGCTATAACATAAACAAGAAAAGCATTTATAAAGATAGATTAAGCTAGAATAAGTAATAATAAGACTGAAATAAGCAGACATAAGCAATAATAAGCAAATGACATAAAAATAAGCAAAAATGAAAAAATGAAGCTAACCTTTTCCCTTTCCTAAAACAAGGACTTAAAAGAAATTCCTAAAAGCTCTAGGGACTCAGCTTATTGTCAATAAGCTGAATCCCAAACCCATAAGCTCAAAATCATAGGTACCCATGGCTAGCTCATCATCCAAAAAGCTAAAAATCCTATATTTGAAATTCAATATACATAAAACTCACAAAAGCTATTGTATAAGCTTATATGAGTATAACATGTTCTATAAGCTTATGAGAGCCTATAGAAATGACTTGTGAACATTAATAAGCTTAAATGTATAAAGGGCTTTAAAAAAGACAGATTTTCATAAACATAAAAACTTAACTTTTCATTAACTTAAAAAGATTACAAGGTTCTTGAAATTTAAAAAGACAAATGACAAGCCAATAATGTTTAAAAAGAAACTTAAAAAGCAAAGAACACTACTCCTAAAATACATTCACATTTAACAAGGAAAAAAGCTATTTAAAACCGAATAACTGACATAAGAATGCTTGTTGTGTTTTCTTATGTGAGAGCATCAAAAGTTATTATCCTAGCCATCAATTTATCTGTTTACAAGCTAAATCATCCACAACCCTCAGTTTGTAATCCGATGATGTCTTCTTTAGCCAATGGCTTCATTGGGATTGCCAGCGTGGATGGCATCTTTAGAGGTGGGGATAGGTTGAGTGGGTGTGTGGGTGAGAGTGATGGGTTTGTTCTGGTGGAGTAAAGTCTAGGTAGGGAAAAGGAATAGATGAATTAGTGAGGGCGGGAAAGGGATTAAGGGAACCAGAGTTAAGTGAAATTTTGTTACCTAAATCCCCCATACTAAACTATTGTCGTAATCCTCACGCATATGCCATAAGTAAACTCTTTAGAAAACAAACTCTCAATCCCCCTCGCTAATAATCGAAAAGGTAGCTAAGTGTCATCAATGAGAATTAAATAACACTTAGCTTTAAAAGCCCCGTTTTAATCATTTTATAAATCTACACAACTACTTCACATATATTTTCCTTTTTCTCATTTTGTTTGTAACTTTTTTAAGCAACAAACTAATCAAGTTTGGACTTTTCGTTATTTTATAACTATTAGGGGTCCAGAACAAGAAGCACTTTAATCCTAAAATGCCCAAAAAGATAAATTCATCGTCCCCAATTTTTCACTTGACCCAAACCAAGCTTAAAAACAAAATCACCGTTAAATATAAGGATAAAGATTACCTCTCTCGATTTACCCTCAGCGTTTATGTTATTATACATTGGAAATCCTATTAAATAATTTCGGTTTACTGCTCATGTGTTTTCCCCGTATAATCCCCTTATCCTCTGTCCACTTCCGTCAGACTTAATACGCCTAACGTCTGTTTAAGCTTGTCCCTGATCCCGTTATATTTCCTGTCTGTTTATTTTGACCTTGATCATTCCAATCCTGCATCTTTAACTAGTCCCCCTTTAACGCCTATCATTTATTCCCCACCAATTTCTCATACCATTTTCCTTTAAATCTGTAGCGTATCCATACCCTTATGTTTCCCCTTACTTCATTAATCATAACACTACTCATACTTTAAATAATAAATTTTTTGTAAACCTTTCACTCCCGACAATTATTATATCTTAGGTGAATGTGCCATTTCGAATTTCAACCATGGATCAACTTTTTGCAAAATTTCTATGCTTCACGTTCCACCCAAAAGTAATGAGTTTGAAGGCGAGATCATCCCATGTAGCGACTTTCGTCTCGGCACATCCCAACCTTGCGGCTAAGTGACCAGGCTTTTGACACCCCACAGAGACTAGTATCGAGACTCACGGACCTTCGGTTTCAAAACCCTTGGATTTCCCGTTTTATACATAATTTATTTATAACTTAAAACGAAATAGTCTTAGTTCAAAAGCATATTTAAATTTAAGAAAAAGAGATTTTCCCTATATTTATTAAATCACACTTAACATTAATATAATTATACTTATACCTTTTAAACCAAGGAAATCCTCGACCTTTTTGAAGGCTGCAACATCGGTTGTGAGCCGGCAAGATGCAGCAAACTTTTATCAGTCTCGGATTATTATTCTTACTATGGGCCTTATTTAGAAGGCTGCAACATCGGTTGTGAGCCGGCAAGATGCAACAAACTTTTATCAGCCCACAGTTTTTATTATTATTATTACTTCATTTTTCATTTTTCATTTTTCATTTTTTTACCATGATATAGAGAAAAAAAAATTTAGAAAATTTAACTATAAATTTGAACTAAGACTAAATAAATTTTGAATTCAAAAATTGTTGATTTAAGTTTAATTTTCGAAAGGAGCACGTATTATTAGTCAGGTTAGGAGCTTTTAGGAGAAAAAGCTACAAATTACACTTATGAGCTCTTAAGATTTCCAACTAATCCTTGTTTAGCATCCAACTCATATTCAACACTATCATTTCTCGTTCTTCGCAAATTTAAAATCTTTAATAAAAAGATCCGCGAATGCTTAGTCTAAAAGTTAAGGAGCAAGCTAGAGCTCAATATGCTCGATCGAGTCAAAATTTATTCTTATTCTACCCAGCAGGAAAGTCAACATTGTGATAAGAAAACTTATTTTATTTTTGAATTTTGTTTTAAATTTTTTCATTTTTTTGGTGTTTTGGGATGAACACTTAGCTACTTTTCGAGGTAATAAGTCGAGGGGGATCGAGATTCTTAGTTTTTTAAGTGCTTACTTGTAGCATTGCTTGAGGACACAACAATACCTTAGTATGGGGGAATTTGGTATGTGCTATTTTACACATACCTTTTACCTTGAAAAACAAACCCAAAAGACCAAAAACATAATAAAAATGGCAAATATATGCTTGTTTTTGTGTTTGTATGTGCAGGTACGGATATTGAAAAAATGGACAAAATCAAAGCAAAAATAAACAAAACCGGACACGAGAATGGAAAGAATGCACAAGAGCCGGGAGTTTGCTAGCAAAAGTCAACCATGGTCAAACATTGGTCAAACCATTAAATGACAAAACCCTCAAAATACCAAAACAATCCTTATTGTTAAATCAATTGCACCACAAGCCCTAAAATTAATAACACCGTTAGTCCTTTTAATATAAAAGACTAACGGTCGTTAAGTCAAGTTTTTTAACCCTTAACCCTTTTTACCCAAGCCCAAATTAAAACATGTGGCACATTTCCCTTATATAGCCCAAGTCAACAACCCTTTTTCACCGGGTCAAACAAACAAGTTATAAAAGGAATTAGGGGGCGGGAAAAGTAGTTTTACTATTCATTGTCTCCCCCAAATAACTCTGCGTGAAAATTAGAGGGTTAAACCCATTTCCCTTCAATTAACTACGTGGCTCGAAGATTCTAATACCAAGCTCCATGCTAGCAAAGGGAAACATCATCAAGAGCTCGTGATTGGTCAAAAGGACACAAGGGAGGACACGTGGGTTTCAAACAAACACACTTAGAAGGGAATTTTATACTGAAAACAAGTGCAAAAGAAGCACAGGGGTAGCCAATTATTAGATTGCCAGCGTGGCAATCCGTGTGCTCACATTCCAATCCAATGGCTAAGATTGAGATCCAATGATTGGTATCAAATGGATGGTCATGATTAGAAGATCAAGAGGAGCGTGTAGAAGGGCTAGAAGCTTCACTCTTGCCCTATAAAAAGAGAGCTCTCCTCTCTCACAAAGATATCTAGGAGTAAGAGTAGAGTAGGTAGTTTATTTGTAGCTTATTTTTAGCTTATTACTGTTTTCTTAATGTAATTTCCGTTTAAAAGTAATGTAATCTCTTTTGAAGTTAATAAAATTCTGTTTTAGTTTAAATCAAGTTCTGTTCAAATTTACTTTTTACTCTTATGTTTTGAATAAGCTCTTAAGCTCTAATTAAGCTATTATAAATACTTAAGCTACTTCCCTAAGCCTTCTAAAGCTTAGCTGAATAAGCCAAAATTACTCTCAAATTACCAGAATTCATTGAATAAGCCCATTTGGAATATAAGCCAATTCGGGAAGGGCTTATAGGGGCTTATTCTCAGCTTGCTAGTAGATTAAGCTCTATTAAGAGCACTCACCTCTGTTTAGCTGAGGTGTGAGGTACACTTTTCCTTTTAATTTACAGTTTTATCTTATTGTCTAGCTTATTTCTGCATATTAGCTTACCTGCTTATTGTTTGCTTATTTCTGCTTAATCTTGTTTTCTAATGCTTATTGTAGTTATATGCTATTTGAGTTTGATTTTTAGTATAAAATCTTAGTTTGCTTAATCTGTCTTAAAATCAGTAAAATGCCAAAAATATAAGCATAATCTTGTAGCTTATTTGTTCTGCTTATTCAGTTGTTTTAATCTGTTCATTTGGCTTTATATTAGCTTCTTACCATCTGGTATTTGCAATTTGATCTTTAACTCTTACTTTCATAAGCTGAATATGGGATTTCTCATTTTAAAGGGGTGTTTGGGACAAGCAGCACTAACTTGAGTTAGTACTGCTTGTTACCCTTTGGCTCTTTAAAAGTTAACCCAAATCTTATACATAGGTTTATGAGATCAAGATTAAAGGTTATTCTTAGTTTCTTTTAAGTTTTCAAAAGTTGGTTAGCTATTAACTTGAATTTGAGTCATAGGCTCAGATCCTTAAGCCTTTTGAATTTTAACTGTTCCTAGTTGACATTGTTAGTATAATTGATTTAGTTTTGTTGATTTTAAGTTGAGGAAGCTAGTTTATTGATCTGCACTTGAAGGATTTAAGAATTGAAATCTTTGTGTGTAAACTGCATCAGTAGAGAAAGTTAACAAAATGCCTTTTTCAATCTCAAAAATCAGAGGGTAATTTTTAGAGTTAGGCTTTGAAATTTTGTTTGAAAGTAGCTTGTAGGTCATTGTCAAATTGTTTCAGCTTAATTTGTTCTCAATAGTTCATCTTGTTATCTGTTTTTATGCTAAAAATTCAGAATTTGTCTTTTCAAAATAAAAGGTACACTCAGTACATGCTAAGCACATAAGCAGTTTTCACTTAGTTTTTTTAATTGGTAATTTGAGTTTCAAAATGATTTTAAAAAGCTATTCCAAGCAGCTTATTGGTCAAGGTTTAAGGTGATATAGCTCTTATAGCCATAAGGTTCTGTTTGCATGCTTAAAAATAAGCTCAAAGTTGCTAGTTCGGACTGTTTGGTTTGCAGTTGTAGGATAAGAGCTTAATTGATTGTTCCAGCTTATGGCTTATTCTTTTTGCTTAATTTTTGCTCAGGCTAGTTTGTTAGGTTATTTTAAGGGTAGTAATAGCTTATTTTCCTTAGGCTTAAGCTTAATTTCTGCTTATTTGTTTTCTTATTTCAAGTAAAAAGCCAAAAATATTTTGTCATTTTTATTTGAATGTTGAGCTCTTTTCTGGCTTATTGCTTAAGTATTTCAAAAAGTTTCTTTTATAAAAGTTACTTATTTTTAGCTTTTTAACAAGTTTGTTTTTGAAATTTTTTGCAAAAAGTTAAAAAAGGGAAGAAAGGAAGTCAGGGGTGAGCAAGGCTCGAACCCCTGACCTCTACCCTCCTCACCTTTTATAACACAACACACAACACACACTCAACACTGCGCCCTTGGGACTTTTACATCCTAAGGTGTAGTTTAAATTCTTTTAACATCTTTTTGAACTCCTTTATAAAAAAGCACTTCGTGTATTTTTCTGCTTTTTCCTGACTTATTGAGTTTAGTATTTTAGGATTTTTTATTTTTCCTGCATTCTACTCATATTCAGCTATTTTTAGTAATTTTCTAGAATTTTTATTTTACACTTTTATATTTTTAATCATTTAATTTTGTTAAAAACTTTAAAAAATCATAAAAAATAGAAAAATAATCTAAAAAACAATTTCCTTTTTTATAAAATTTTCTTTTATCATAATCTAGGCTTAGGTTTGAAATTTACTTTCGTAAGGTTAATATTTTGAAATTTTACTTTTTAAAGAACGGGATTTCGTTCTCGTTCTCGTTTTCTTCGTTTTTAAGCTTTAAGTGTTCTCGTTTTAGAATTTTCTTAGCCTTTTCTTATAAGTTAGTAAAATAGGATTAGGAAAATTTAGAAAAAATTTATTTTTTTTTTAGGTTTTAATTTTTAGATAATTTAGTTTTAAATGTTTCATTTTAATTCCCGTATACGTTTTTAATGCTTGCTTGTTTAATTTTTATTCTTTGTTTACTTGTTTTCGTGCATTTATTACTTGTCAGTTATATTTAGTAGGAGTAGATAACCCAAATCAAAATTCTTTGAAAACTAGATTAAAATGCGCGATCAAGGGATTATACCGATTTCAATCACGCTTCGTAGAGGGAAAAAACGAACCGGGAGGTTTTTGAGATCAACGTTAGATTAAAAGTTTGTTTCTCGAACCCAACGGAAAATACTTACTATACTATTATTTGATATAATCCTTATATACTTATATATTATATTATATATATAGTGTGTTCGGACACGTATCAAATTTTTGGCGCCACTACCGGGGAAGTGTGTTACGATTATCGTGTTTCGTTCGAAGATTAGTGTTTTTGAAGAACCATCCTCGTGAAGTTATTTTCCGTTTGTGAATATTTTACACTTCAATTTTCTTTTATTTTAATTTTAAAAATAATCGTTTGTTAATCGTTGTTATTGCTCACCTTTAGATTACGTGCTATAAGGGAAGTTTAAGGCGAGTTTGATCAACATCACCCAAAAGGAGAAGGGTTATTCTAAATAGCGCATCGCACTTACCAACTCCTCTGCTTTCTTGTACGTATTTTTAGAGAGCTACCATGCACGTTTGATTTTCGGTTACCAAAAATATTTTTCTTTTTTTAATTTCTTTTCTCATATATTATTAAAAATCTAAAAATATTCTTCTTTATCCTCTTATTACATTTAATTCTTATCTTCTTTATCCTCTTATCCGTTTAATTCTTCGACATGTCTTCGTATAACCATTTTGGTTGCTCGTATTGTGGAGGTCCGTTTAATGGTGGAAACTGTCCGAGCTGTAGCAGTGTAGGATCCGGAAATGAGTTTGTCTATGACCCAAATCCTTATTCTTATAATGAAACACCGAACTTCTTCAACCAACCTCCACAATACCAATACGAGACATACTCGTGTGAATTTTGTGGAGGGAACTCTCATCCGGGTTACGATTGTCAAACAGGGAACACACCCGTCTTTGATCAGGGTCCCTGTTACAATCAAGACTTTGGATTTAACCAACCTCTACATTATTTTCCAAGTCAACCACATCAATTTCCTTGTGAAAATTGCGGGGTTCTTCATGAAATTGATCAATGTCAACCGATGAACCAAAATTATGATCCTAATTTTTGTTATGATCCGATTTATTCCGGTTTTGACCAATATCAACCCCCGCAGTTTCCCGAAATTCATTATCCTTCTCAAGCAACGGATACGGAATTGTTGCAAGCTAGAGAAAACTTAATGGAAACCATTCAAGCCTTTTTAAAGGAGTATGATCATATACCTCCTGACGAAAAGTGCATGGCTTTATTGCTAGTTGATGAGAGATTTCTTAAAATTAAGCAAGCTGTAGAAGAAGAGCAGAATCAACCTGAAGTTGTGCAAGAATTGCTACTTAAGCTTATGAATGATTTGCAAATTCTTAAGAGAATTCAACCAAAACAGGCAAAGCAGGAGGAGCAGGCAGTTAAAAGTTTTACTCCATATGGGTTTTTTCTATGATTGATGATGTGAAAGTGTTGCAAGATAGAGAAAACTTAATGAAAGACATTCAAACCTTCCTAAGAAAGTTTAGTCATATACCTTTTGGAGAAATACCAAAGGTTTTATTGGTAGCGTGGGAGAGATTTTCCGAAATTAAGCATGCTTTTACGGACAAGCAATATCAACAAGAAGATATCCAAGAATTAATGAGTAAACTCCTTGAAGATGTGCGAAATATTAATGAGGAACTATCTGAATTTATTAATAGTCTAAGTTTGAATCGTTCGACCTTCTATAATGATGATAATGAGTATACTGTTATATATAGAAAGAGTAAAGCAATCACACCAGACTTACTGATCGAGGAGCCCGATAACTCTCTAAGTATGGGGGACGAGCATCTTAACACTATTTTAGAAACGAAAAAGTATAGTGTTGAGAACCTTGTTCCAATCCCAAGTGAGTTTAAGGGTATTTCCGAAGATATTTGTGATGTGTCGTCTTGTGATTATTTTGATGCCGAATGTGGACTTATTAACTCTTTGCTTAGTCGAGATATTTCGATCACATCTCCTAAGATTGATTTTCTTCCCGAGGAGTTCGTCGGTGAGCTCGATTTTATTGATCCAATTTTACCGAAAACTGATGAAGACAATTTTGATGAAGATGATTTTGATGAAGAAGAAGGAGAAAATGACAATGATATTCTTCAAATAGAGGACGAGATTCTTTGTGAGAAATTATTAAATGTAAATCTTCTCATTGATAAGATCAAAGCATTGAAACTCACTCCTTCTATTCCTTTTGTGCTTGAAAATCCCTCCTTTTCTCTTATTCCCATTGTGGATAGTGACTTTCTTGTAGAGGAGGTTGATACATTTCTTATTTTGGAAGACTCGATACCTCCGGGTATTGAGAGCGATTTTGACTCGGAAGAGGATATTATTTTTCTTGACAACTTACTCAACGATGATCCTATTCCCAAGTATGAGCATATGTTTCTTCGACATTGAGCCCGATGCACCCGTGATAAACAATTTTGATGAGCTTAAATGACGACGAATGTTTTGAACCCTGGGGGCAGGTGTGATTGATGTTTTCTCAGAATATTGAAGTTGGACAATTTCCTTGTCACATTTTGGCATTCAGAATTTTCTCTCGTATCTCACCTACCCTGTGGATTCTCCTTTACTTCTCTCCACCGGGAGTGAAGACACCATTTTTGACCCCGACATCTCCACTTAGAGCCGATGGCATCTCATCGGGATGGAACTTTCATGCGCTTTAAATGTTTATCCAAACATTAATGAAAGCCTGATTGAGATTTTCTTTTCCATTTGCTTCCCCATGGACAACTTAATTCAGGGTCGAGTCAAGCTCGTGACTCGGTTAACAAAAACAAGCGTTTCTATCTTCTTATCTATTTTCTAACAATTAATGTGAGGAGGCTCGCCTCTTCCTTTCTTGTGTTTTGTATTTTGTTGGTTTGTCCAGGATTACCTGGATTTTGAAGACTCTCATGCTCATGGTTTTGTCTATTCATTCGAGCTTCATATCCTCAGCTTCATTTAGGGAATCTGATATCCTAAAATCTTATCGACTAATGTTTATCTTTAGTCATTAATTATTAAACGTCTTAGATTTGCGTTGAGGATCCCCTTTATATCAGATTATTTTGAATTGTTATGGGATCTCACATTGAGGACAATGTGTAGTTTTAGTATTGGGGGAATCTATCGATTTGATTGTGCCTACTGCCGTTGTTTTCACGTAATCCCGTTTTTACCACCAAAATTTCAAAAAAACTTCAAAAAATTAAAAATTTCAAAAATAAAATAAGTGTTTTGTCACAATATGACTCTTCCTAGGGGTAGAATAAGAATAAAATTTTGAAACCCATCGAGCGGGTTGATACTCTAGCTTTTCCTTAAACGTTTAGGTAACATTGCGGCAAATTCGCGAAGAATAAAAAATAATAGAGTTAAGTATGAGTGGGATGCTAAACAAGGATTATTTGGAAATCTTAAGAGCTCATGTATGTAATTTGTGGCTTTTTTTCCCATAAGCTCTTAACCGGACTAATCATACGTGCTATTTTGGAGATTAAAACTTATAATCAACAATTTTTATGTCGTATATAGCCAAAAATTTTTGTCTTAGTTCAAACTTTACTTGAATTTTTTCAAAAAAGAGTCTTTTTCTTTAGAGTTAAAATAAAATATAAAATATAAAAAAAAAATTGAAATGATGAAAAATGAAAAAATATAATAATAAAAACCGTGGGCAGATAAAAGTTTGCTGCCTCTTGCCGGCTCACAACCGATGTGGTAGTCGTTCTAAAGAAAAACCCATAGTAAGTTAAAAAATCCAAGACTAGATAAAAGTTTGATGCATCTTGCCGTGCTCACAACGTGGTGCCAGCCTTCTAAAAGGTCGAGGGTTACAATTGCATAATTGTTATGTTTAATATTAAGTTTGAAATCAATAAATAGATCCTTTTTGTTATATTTTAATTATGCTTTGAACTTTGACTATTCTATTTTTAAGTTTTTAAAATAAGCTATGTGTAAACGGGAAACCAACCCCCCCCCCCATGAGAGGTTTTTGAAACCAAGGTATGTGTGTCCCGGATACTAGTCTTTTGTGGGGTGTCAAAGCCCTGCGTCACTTAGCCACAAGGTTGGGATGTGAGCCGAGCGAAAGTCGCTACATGAGTGATCTCGCTTCAAACTCATATTCTCGGGTGGAACGTGAAACATATAATTTTGCAAAATGTTGATCTATGGTTGAAATTCAAAATAACACATTCACCTAAGATATAATAATTATCGAGAGTGAAAAGTTTACAAGTTGTAAATATGAGTAGTGATAGCCTTTTAATGAATTATAAAAAAATGATATTTAGCGGTGATTTCATTTTAAGCTAGGTTTGGAGCAAGTGAAAAGTCGGGGACGATGAATTTATCCTTTTTGGGCATTCTCGGATCGAAATGCATCTTGATCTATGATCCCTAATGGTTATGGAAATAACGAAAGTCGGAATATTCTAGTTAGTTAAAAAAAGCATAAAAATGGAAAAAGTTTTGAAAAATGAGGGTATTTTAAAGCTATAGTGAATTTCTCTAACTCTCCCACAAAGTCTTTGCTACTTTTTAAAGATTTAGTTTGGGGAAGTTTTGAGGTATTAGGTTTTAGAGCATATAACAATGTGTGAGGACACGGCAATACCTTAGTATGGGGGAATTTGGTATTTTCTATTTTATACATACCTTTTACCTTGAAAAACGAACCCAAATGACCAAAAACATAATAAAAATGGCAAATATATGCTTGTTTTTATGTTTATGTATGTGCAGGTATGGATATTAAAGAAATTGACAAAATCAAGGCAAAAATAGACAAAACTAGACACGAGAAAGAAAGAACGTGAAAAGCCGAGGCCAAAGTGTGCATTTATCAAGAAAAACCCAAGACAAGAGCCTTAAACCCCAAATACACCAAAACCGTCAAAGAAAATAACGCCGTTAGTCCCTAATTCATAAAAGGACTAACGGTCGTTAAATCCTACACAAACAAAACCAAAAACAAAACAGATGTTAATAACACTTGTTAAGTGTTATTTTTACACTGAACCCATAATCATTCTCGGCCCAAATTATTTATAAAAAAGGTCAAGGCCCATATAATATAACCTGAGCCCAACAACTCTTTTTACCTTTTGTCAAAATCAAAACACGGGTCAACACCCTTACTCATATTACTGTTTATCCTTTCCAAGTTTCCCTACATTTTTCCACACAACGGCTCAGGTGTAATATACATAAGTACACTTATTCTGTGCTTCTAGAAACTTTTGAATGACACGTCTGACACCAAGGAATGCCACGTTGGCGATCCCGTGCACTCTCATTGGCTGAAAAACATGGCACTCAATCCAACGACCCTAATTGCTTGATCAAGAGTTAGTTATTAATGGAAGGCTATGATTAAATGGATGGAGGAGCGTGTAAAGACCTAGAAGCATCTGCTCAAGGCTATAAATAAAAGCTCTCTCACACAATGCAACATCATCTAGGAGTAGGGTAGCTTTGTGTAGCTTATTTACTTTATTTTGATGTATTTACTTTTCAAAAGCTTGTATTCACTTTCAAATTATTAATGAAATTTACTTTTACATTAATTCTGTCTTTTATAATCAAGTCAGTTGCTTATTCAATAATCTCTAAAGTTACTTAAGCTGTTTTCCATTCTCAATAAACTTCTAATTATTGTTTTAAGCTACTACATTACTCTTAGTCCTAAATTTCACCAAAACAGTCTTATTCCTTTGCTTATTTTTGGATTGCTTAGTATGGATGATAAGCTAATTTTGGACGGGCTTATTGGACCCACTGGCTTGTTCTAAACAAGCCAGATCTTGTAGATGTAAGCTCATTTGAGCATTCACCTCTGTTTAGCTGAGGTAGAGGTACCTTATCCTTTTCATTTCTTTATTTTCTTTGATGCCCTTTATTATTCTAGCTTATCTATCAATTTAGCTTAAATCTACTTTTTATCTGCTTATTATTGTTCATTTATGCTTAATGTTGCTTAATACTTTAGTTTAATGCTTATCTAGTTCATAAGTTAGATTAAATCTTAATCTGCAAGTTAGTTTTATAAAAACAGTAAAAATATCCAAAAATATTTGCATAGTTTAGTAGATTATTTTTCTGGCTTATCTGCTTGTTTAAATATGCTTATTTAGTCTGATTTTAGCTATCTATCATCTGGTATTTATAATTTTTGCTTTAAATCTCAATTTTATAAGCTTAATATGAATATAGAAGCCTATTTAAAGAGGTTTGGGTCAAGGCAGTACTAACTTGAGTTAGTACTGCCAAGGCTCTCTTGGTTCTTTAAATTGAATTTATAGTTCATATTAAGGTTTATAAGTAAGGATTTAAGGTGTTTGTAGGTTTAAATCAGTTTTCAATCATGTTTAGTAAAAGTAGAGTTAGAAACTGTTAGTATAAGTATAGTTGTATAAGCATTTTTAGCTTAGGCTTTTTCTAGTTAAATGAATCACTCTTTTTGCTTTTATTTTGGTCTTTAAAAGATGTTCAAATTATTTCCAAAGTTCTGCACTTGTAGGTTTTGGGTTTGTATTTTGGTCATTTGCATCAGCTGCATAAAAAGCCAAAAGGCCATTTTCAAGTTCATAATTCAGTAGGTAAGTTAAGGTAGATGCCGAGCTTGAATCAAAGTTGAACCCCCCATGTGTCTTAATGGTTTGTTAATGGACGTTGTCAAATGTTAAGTGTCATGTTTCTGCAGGTTGTGGCTTTGTTGATTCAATACGGCTTATCCAAGGTACGGATACGGCATATTGAAGGTTTGGAATGGATACGGCATATCCATTTTCATGGATATGGCGTATCCATGTCTGCAGTTTCACTTCAGTCTAGTTTTAGTTGTAAAAACAAAACCGCAAGGAGTTAGAAGGTGTGCCACCTGCCGTTTCGAAGATAATCGAGTCTAGTTTTATTTAGTAATACTTAAAAGAAGTGAATGGTAAATGATATTGGTCAGTTTATAAAAGAGTGGCGCAAGGTCATTTTTGAGTCATACTTATGAGTATAAGTTTTAATTTTTGGTCAAATCAAGAGTCGGGAAAGGAGCGTTTCAGAACGAGTTAAACAATATAAGTTACTATTTTTATCGAATTGGTTGTATCGTGTCTAAAACAGTAAATATTATGTATAATGTTGGCACATAAATTTTGGTTCAGGCGATGAATAGTTCAAGATTAGTAAGTTGGAAATGGATTTTCCGTGTGAATATGTTTAAATGGTCAAAAATGAACGATAAGCTACGGCATCAGACGAAGTAGACGAAAATGGTCGAAACGTTCAAAACCATACGAAAACGGACAAAAAAATCAAAACCGGTTGAGAATGGATGAAACTGAATGAAAACGGTCTAAACGTTCTATAACAACCCACTATTTCCCTCTATGTAATTATCCATCTATTAAATTAGATGCAATTTTCCTCAGTGTAATTTTCATCTATTAAATCAGATGCAACCATTTTCATGGAAAGATTTTTGCTTTATTACATCCATAATGTAACGTAACTTACATTACAAAAGTAAACGTGCTCACGCAACCTACCAATGCCAATTCCATCAACGTTTCTATCATGTAAATGTCATAATATGTCAAGCAATATGTCTTAAACTCCATTTTTACCATACATTATCTATTTAACGTACAATTAAAAACGTTATTATAAAAAGGACTTTAAACGTTAACATTTATATCAAAACCCTAACTACATGTAATGTTTACATACAATACTAATGTACAAACCTATAAGGCATGTGTACAAGTTACTAATACACAAAATTTGAATTACATTTCCCTCCTAAACCAATGTATAACTCGTTTAAGCTTATAGTACAATTCGACTATGCATAGAATTCAAATTGGACTATTTCCCTCCATTTCACTACTACACATCATAAATCGAAAACCCTAATCCAAATACCCTAAATGACCTGAAACACCTAAACTAGTTTGAACCAAGCAACCACCATTTCACCACCATGATCCACCACCTTGCTAGCTTCCTTTCACCACCTTGTCACCATCCTAGCACCCTACCACCCTCGTCACACCCTTGCTCACCTAGAAAACCTCACCTCATCACCTACTTATTAAGCCGAGCCCTCACCATCACTCCACACCTCTCGAAGCTATAACATAGCTCTTATTAGTCATCCTAGCTCAATCCTTGGCCACCATTCCACTCCATATAACTTGTGCACCACTCCATTTGAGCCTTATATAAAGCCGAGACTAACACACATCCAAAACTCACCATTAAACTTAAAACTATCTTACAACTATGTTCTAGCCAAAGTAAGGAAGACAAGGAAGAATGGTTAAGCTATTTAGAAGCCATAAAAGTGAAGGAACAAGTCCTTGACTCATCTCCAAGAACTTTTGGATCATACTCACCTATTTTGACCCATTCGTGTACTAGTAAGCCTCATATCTTGTTCTATAAACTCTTGCCATGTTTTAAATCATATCTAAGCTTTGTTATAACCATTTATATAAGCTAAAACTCATTTGGAAACCTTTAAACCAAACCGTGACCTAATCAACCCATTTTGAAACCCTAAACCTTTTGAATCCTATTTAAAAGCTAGCACAAGCTTGCTTTTATCTGAATAAGCTCTATGTCACTTTCTAAGACCATGTAAATGAAACACTAGAACCACAAACCTTCACGTTTGGTTTTCCTAAACCAAACACATGTCTAAAAACCCTATAACCCTATTTCGTAAATTCTATAAGCTTTAAGCCTTAAACAGATCCTAAAAGCTATTTCTATAAGCTCCTTTGTCACTTTTATAAACTTAGAAACTAATCCTAAAAGCCCTAACCCATCGGGTTAAGATTCTAAAACCAAACGTGCCCATTTTGATATTAACGAGCTCATAAGCTCTTTTCACAAGCTTTAAGCTTGTTAAAGCTTGCAAAATCAACTCATTTTTGCTTATTATGATAAGCTATAAGCTGCAAATTGATTTTTAGATCAAAAATACAAGAATTATGGATTTTGGACTTAAAATGCAAAACGTTTCATGCAAAGGGGTATATATTGTAAAATTCTTGAAACTTATAACTAGAGGGGCTGAAATTGTAATTACTCTAAAGTTAAACTATAAGGGGCTGTTTTGCCATATTTCAAAATTAAGGGTTTAAATGTTTAAAGATATAAAGTAAAGGGTTAAATTTGTAAATTAATATATACCAAGGGTATATATTGTCATTTTTGAATTCTTAAAGGTATAAAATGTAATATTTTTATATTTAATTATAAAAATATATTTAACATTATAAGACTCGATTTTATTAAAAGCCCGACACATTTGTCGTTATCATTCATCGATCAAAACATTATAAATCAATTATGTTATATGTTTAACATAATTTATCATCTACTAGCTTTTGAAAAAACATAAAAAGATAAAATCTTATCTTTTAAACTATAACATATCACGTTACTAGGGAATTTCATGTGAGGGGATTTCATTTGGGTAGTCGTTTTGACGAGTTGCTGGATTTACGATTTAAAGTGTCCTAGCTCCTCAAACGTTTACTACATGACCTCTGGATTATGATAGCCCGAACAGTGATAAGATATTTTCACAAGTTAATAAACCAAATTAATATTTACGTTAAACGTTATGAAATAAAGTTTTGAAATATAAACAATCGAACTAAGACTTGACATATTACCCCAGGTTGCATGAGAAGCTGTTTGCTTCCATTTGATTTACTTTTGCCATCAATTAGATTTCCTTATTAAGGTGAGTTCATTGTCCCACCTTTACATGTTTTTCTAAACTCCGTGGGGAGATACATTCTATAAACCATGAATACAAGTATTTTCCAACTGTATGATATCCTGATATATTATTGCCTAAATACCTCCATTTGCCAAAAGGCCCCACTATCATGAACCGTTAATTACTTTGTGAATGCCGTGAATAGATCTATTGGGATTGAACTTCCCCGTCCAGGTTTTGGTACATACATGGCCAGCGAACGCTTTTCATTTGAGGAACTCCAGTTGTTTGGCAAAGCACCCGCTTGGGGCAACAACTTATGAATAACATTTACTTAATGCTTCGGTGTCATGAGCTTAGTGTAATAATATAATATTGTTTTTCATGATAATTGTAGTTGTACAAATATTACCACTTATGATGACTTGTATTCAACTATTTCATTACAAACCTATGAATTTCACCCAACCGTTGTGTTGACCTTTTTAGCATGTTTATCTCAGGTAACTAAGCAGTTAAAGACACGGAGTGGCAATGGACTTGAGGACGTCCAAACTTGTTATCATTGAACCTTTATGTTTTCAAATGTATTTTGGGACATCCTTTTGTAAAACTCTGATATGATATTGAATGATAACTTAATTTTCCAAAACGTCTCTTTTGAGTCATTTTTTATGATTATGCATGTTGATTCATGAAGTAATACCCCCAATTTAGCTTCCGCTGCTATGTCAAATGGTAAAAAAGTAGACAAAACGGTCGAAACAGACTAAGACGGTCAAAAATGGATGAAAACGATCGAAAATGTTCAAAACGTGCGGAAAGGATGGAAACTGGAAAAATGGTCGAAAACTGTCGAAAACGAATAATAACAGATTATGAATCACTTCGCTTAGTACATAGAGCATCGTTGGCTTCTAAAATAAAAAAAATTAGTCACCAAAACCCATATAGACCTAGACACATCTATACCCAAACCCACTTAGACGTGTGACTCAAGCCCGACTCGACCCGTCTATTTTGCCACATCTACTTTAAACCGTAAATTAGTCAGCAAGTTGTATTAAGATAACCCATGATCATCATATACCTTTCCTTCTTTCGGTCCAATCTAGTTCTGTCTAATTTAGTCTTATGCATAACTAACCATTATGCTTCATTGAATCGGGTCGGACTTACAAACCGAACTAGACCGGACTGACCCAAACATTTCTGTCAAGTCATCTGTCCAATGTGTGGGAATTGGGATAAAATGATTTTACTCTTATTTGTTTTGTGGGATAAAAGTTTTATTTGAATTTTGGTATTATAATTTGATTTACATATAATGTTGGGCTGAAACTTTTGAATTCGGATAAGAAACCGAGTAATTGAAATGATAAGCATAACACATTTGTTGACAGGGGTGAACCAAAATTACCTCAAGGTTCAAGGCGTTGATGTTTTCTCCCATTGCAAGATTAGGATTGGTAACGGTTTGCACACTCGGTTTTGGAAGGATATTTGGATCGGTGATTGCACTTTATCAGGTTTGTTTCCTCGTCTGTTTGCTTTAGATACAGTGAAAGATATATCGGTAGCCTGTAAACTCTAGTCCCCTCTTGTTTCTTCTTTTCGCCGTAATGTTAGAGGAGGTATTGAAGAACAGCAGCTTGAGCATCTTGTAGCTTTACTCGATTTTGTTATTTTGTCCAACTCGAATGATAGATGGGTTAGTGATTTGAATGGAGACGGGGTCTTTCGTGTTAAAGACGTGAGGAATTTGTTAGATGAGTTCTTTCTTCCTAGGGCGGATGTTCCTACGAGGTGGGTTAAAAATATTCCGATTAAAGTTAATATTTTTGCTTGGAAACTTGCTCTTGATCGTTTGCCTACTCGAGCGAATCTCGTCCAAAGGAATGTCGTTACTGAATCGCAGTCGTGTCCCTTGTGTGATGCGATTCTTGAAGATACTTCTCACTTATTCTTCAATTGTTCTTTGGCTAGAGATGTGACGAGATTATTATGTCGCTGGTGGAATTTGGGAGTGCAAACTTTTTCATCGTATGCAGAATGGCTCGTTTGGTTCAATTCGGTTCGTCTTGCTTCTAATTTGAAGGTTATTTTGGAAGGCGTTTTTTATGTTACGTGGTGGAGTTTGTGGAATTTCCGGAACCAATTACTTTTCGCGAGTAAAAAGCCTCGTAAAGAGTCCATTTTCGATGATATTGTTTTACGATCTTTTTGTTGGTGTAAAGCTAGAGGTAGTTCTAAGTTAAGATGGGATAGTTGGATTCAACACCCATATTTGATTTCTTTGTAATTGTCTAGCTTCTTGCTAGTGTTTCTAATAAAGTTGCCGTTCAAAAAAAAAAAAGAGTCGTTTGACACTTTGACTCAGCAAATAAAATCACGTAAGTTTCTCAAATTATCTACTAACTAGACCAAAAAGTGTCCCAAATAAAAAAAATCATAACCAAATAAAACTAAGCTTATTTCCTTATCAAAAAACAAAGTCATTCAAGTACACGTTATTTTTTATTAGTATATTTGGCTGTATGGGTATCCGCGGCGATTGCGGCGACGGGTTTCCCTGTGATTAACCGGGGAGACGAGAAGGAAGTGAGAAGAAGAGAGAAGAAACAAAAAGAAAATGATCATTGGTCCAGGCCCAGTTCACTCGTACGAGAAGAAGGATGTGAGAGGAGAGAGAGGAAGGGGGGGGGGGGGTGGGGGGGGTGGGGGGGTGGGGGGGGGGGGGGGGGGGGGGGGGGGGGGGGAGAGAGAGAATGAAAGAAAGAGGAGGAGGAAACAAAAAGGGAATATGATCTTGGTCTGGCCCTAGTTCAGTTCTCTCATTTTTTATAGGTTTTTTTTTGGCCGGGTTTTGGGTTTTTTTTTTTTTTTTCGGTTTTGGTTTCTCGGTCGGCTTGTACTTGCTAGCGAAAAAACCTGGTGTGTGATCAATCATGTTTCCTGTAGTTATTTTCGTTGATCCGAATCCGGTTTTTATTTTTTTTTTTAAAACTTTATGTATATTCATATGAAGCTTTGTACGATGTTTTATTAGTTTGTACATATGTTATAATGACATGGTACTTTTCATTTTAGAGGTGTTTTTAAAAATTACATTAATTAGTGTGTTAATGGATTAAGATGTGGTTTTAATTAGGGGTGTTCAAAAAAAACGTGTGCGAAAAACGAATACGGAACCCCGAGGCCGAACCGCTCAATCCGAAACCGAAAAAAATAAAAAAAAAAAAAACCCGGGAGGGAAACCGAAAGGATAACCTGAAACGAAAAAAAAAAAAAAAAAAAAAAAAAAAAAAAAAAAAAAAATAAAAAAAAAAAAAAAAAAAAAAAAAAACCGAAAAACCGAAAAAAAAACCCCGCTTATAATGGTTCGGTTTTGTTTTTTACTTTTAGATATCCGCGGTTATTAACCGAAAGCAGAACTGTGCATTATATATACATGAGTATTTTCTACTAAATATTCAAATAATTGTCAAGGGTATTAAACCGATTATTGCAAATACTTTTATTGGTATAACGACTCTTTTTTCGCTCGTAAAAGTAAAATTTGTAAAAATCTTGTCGGTGGAAAATTGCATGTGAATGTGATCTCGTAATCTATATACGTCGAGTTAATACGCTGTTGACGTTTAATCTACGTTTATATAAGTCGAATATATTGAACCGCTGCAATATTATGGGTAACGAGCAAAAAAGTTTCTCAAATTATCTACTAACTAGACCAAAAAGTGTCCCAAATAAAAAAAATCATAACCAAATAAACTAGCATTCCTATAAAAAACAAATCAAATCAAGTACACGTTATTTATACTAGCAGTATCCGCACGATGCGGCGACGGGTACCTGTGATTAACCGGAGAAAACAAAAAGAAAATGATCTTGGTCAGGCCAGTTCACTCATTTTTATAGGTTTTGGCCGGTTCTTTTCGGTTTGTTTTCGGACGGCTTTTACTTGCTAGCCGAACCGGTGATCACTCATGTTCCCAGTAGAACACGTTGGTCCGATCCGGTTTTTAAACTATATGTATCATCATATAAATTGTATGAAGCTTTGTGTGTTTTATTAGTTTGTACAGTGTATATAATGACATGTACTTTTCATTTTAGAGGTGTTTTAAAAATAACATTAATTAGTGTGTTTAATGGATTAAGAGTGTTTTAATAATAATATTAAATGTGTTGACCAGTCAATAAGTGTGTGTTTGTGCATTGGTTAATTGTACATATTGCATGAATATTTGTATTTTTAAATAATTTGGTGTTTTGTTAAGAGTTTTAATTGTGTATTAAAAAGTTATACACTATGTTTCTTTGTTTGTATCTTATTTGCATTAAAGAGTGTATTTAATACATTTTGTTTATTTGTTGTAAGCATTAAAGCTTGTACACTATGAATGGAAACTTGGATTACTTAAAAAATTAATGATGAGAGAGATTCCAATTTGTTTTATAAGATAGTAAGATTACCAATCAAATATCCTTTACCCCGATATACAAAGTAGATAATTCTATTTGTCTGATTATTTATATCTAGTAGATGGATTAAGAGAAATGAACACTGGTAGTAACATAAACAAAAAATAAATGTATAGTGTGTATAATTATAAATGCACAAACGAGTAAATAAAAAAGTCAAATGTAAACCAAAACATTTTGTGTTAAATTTCAAAAAACAAACCGTGTGTTTTGTTTCATATTTTTGTGTTTTTTGCAACTTTTGGTTTTTTTCTAACCTACGCTTGGGTGTCATAA
>BQNB010024196.1:32913-60995 GCA_026074375.1 Tanacetum coccineum
AAACACGTACAATAATAAAAATAAATAGCACATTTATTGACGTCGTCAAAGACTTGAAAACACAGGGTGTTATAATAATGCTGTCCCCTCACCTCATCCCTTGATTCTCAAAAGAACAACACCTTTAGACTTATCTTATTCAGGTCTTGAGGAATTCCAACAGCTTGGGGTAAACGAGTATGGTACTAGGGATTCAAGTTTAAAGCCAACCACTGTTTGTGATAGAGAGTCAGATAATTCTAAGGAGAATACTGATGACTCTTTAACACAACAACCCAAGACTGTTACTGAAACTAGCTCAATTATGTCTCCACTTAAGGTAGATAAAGATTGGAAAGAAATGTTTTTCCATCCTGCTAATCATATTAGGGTAGAAGAACCTAAAAAGGCTATAGAGAATACTGATGCTCCAATTATTGAAGATTGGGTGTCAGATGATGAGGAAGAAGTTGAGTCTATTCCTAAGGTAGAAAAGAAAACTGCTATACCTACTGCTACTAAGAAAGAGTCAGTTAAAACTGTAAAACCAAGTAGAAGAACAGTTAGGTATGCTGAGATGTATAGGTCACAGAGACCTAGGGGGAACCAAAGAAGTTGGAATGGTCAGAAATCTAATCAATTAGGATGTAACTTTGTTTTTAATAACAAGGCATGCTTTATTTGTGGTAATTTTGATCACATTCAATACAATTGTCCTAATGCTTACAAACATATGGTTCCAAGAGCAGTCTTAATGAAGACTGGCCTCAAAACTGTCAAAAATGCAAAGCCTCTTAGTACTGTTAGGTCTGTTAACACTGCCAGACCTTTTAGTACTGCTAGGTCTGTTAAAACTGTTAGGCCTAATATTAATACTGCTCACCCAAAATCAACAGTTTCTTGTGCTAGACCAAAGACTCATTTTCAAAATAAAGCACAATCAACTGTTCAAAGGCCCTTTTACAAGAATACAACATTAACAAAAAGGTCTCATATTGAAAATATTAATACTGTTAGGCCAAATGTTAATACTGTCAGGGCAAGGGGATTTAATGCTGTTAAGCCCTCAGCATGTTGGGTTTGGAGACCTATCAAACCCAATGGTGCATCACTAGTCTTTAACAAATATAATTACATTGATGCACGAGGCAGATCCAAGTCAGTAATGGCTTGGGTCCCCAAAGATAACTAACTTCATAAGTTTTGTGTGCAGAGCAATTCACAGCTAAATGATAAAGGATTTGTGGATAGTGGATGCTCAAGGCACATGTCTGGAAACATAGCCCATCTTTCAGATTTCAAAGACTTTGATGGAGGTTATGTTACTTTTGGTGGAGGAGCAAATGGAGGAAGAATCATGGTAAGGTACTATCAGAACTGATAAACTTGATTTTGAGATATACACTTTGTCAAAGGGGAGTTGAGTTCAACCTTTTTAGTGTCTCACAAATGTGTGACAAAAAGAACTATGTTCTTTTTACTGACTCTGAATGTCTTGTTCTGTCTCCTAATTTTAAGTTGCCTGATGAAAGTCAAATACTTCTTAAAATTCCTAGACAGAATAACATGTACAGTTTTGATATGAAGAACATAGTTCCCTAAAGATTGTTTTTGTCTAGTTGCAAAGGCTACATCTGGAGAATCAATGCTATGGCATAGGAGGCTTGGTCATGTCAATTTCAAAAATATTAATAAACTTGTTAAAGAATATTTGTAAGAGTTTGCTTTGATAAGATTGAGAATGACCAAACATGTGTTGCCTGTCTAACAAGCAAGCAACATTGAGCTCTTGTAAGACCAAGGCCTTTAGTCCCATACTAAGCAATTTTTTTATGCTACACATGGATTGTTGGTCCAACTTTTGTTAGTAGTTTTAATGCATAAAAAATACTGCTTGCGTGTTATGATGATTTTAGTAGATTTTCATGGGTTTTCTCGTCTAAGAAACTACGGATGAAACTGTGTGATCCTTAAAAACTTTATCAAAAATAAAAATCTTATGGTGGATAAGAAGGTTAAAAATAATAGAAGTGCCAATGGGTTAGAATTAAAAAACCATGTGATGGATGAGTTCTGTAGAGAATAAGGGTATCCAAGATGAAGAAATATAGTGTAATAAGGCACCTCAGCAAAATGGTGTAAGCTGAAAGAAAGAAATTAGGACTCTCATTGAGGCGCTAGAACATTGTTAGCTGACTCTAAGGTACCTTCAACATTTTGGGCAGAAAGCTGTTTTATTGCCTTGTTATGTACAAAATAGGGTACGTAGTAGTTCAAACTCATAACACAAGACTCCTTATGAATCTTTAGGGGTATGTAAACTCTGCTATAGGTTTCATGAAAGCATTTGGATGTCATGTCACAATTCTTAATTACCTTAGATAAGTCGGGCAAGTTTTGATGGGAAAATGTGATGAAGGTTTCTTTGGTTGGGTATTCCTTAAGTAGGAAAGCTTTTAGGGTAGTATTACAAATTAGAACCAGAAAAGTACAGGAAAACTTGCATGTTGGGTTCTATTAGAGAATAAACCTAATGATAGAATGGAAATGGTCCAAGTGGTTGTTGATTCTTGATTTCTCTAACACAATCACTGCAATTAATGTAGCGTGGTTGCAGGGATTTTTTTAATGTTTCTGAAGGTATACAAGAAGTTTCTGAGTCACGCACCTCCTCTCAAACAAGGAATCAAGAATTGATTGTCTTGCCAATTTGGAAGGATCGCTTCATTATTTGATGATGTTTTACTCAAATCTGTTGCTGATGCACAAATACAAGATCAAGATGGGACTCATGATGATTGCAGTTTTCAGGATAATGGTATTGATGATCAACAAGTTAATACTGCCAGTCTCTAAGTTACTATTGGTAGTAGAGAAGTTAATACTGTTGTTCCTGAAGTTAATACTGCTACTTCTGAAGGCTTGATGGGACCAATTCCTACAATTGAAGACACACAAGAGGAGGACCAAGGCATTGATTTAGGGAACCTTTCACCATCTTATGCAGTTTCTTCTACTTCTTATATAAGAATTCACAAGGTATCATCCAATTGATCCTGTGTTTGGTGTGTGAGTCTTCTGTTTAACACAAGAAGGATGACAACTTCTTACTCTGAACTAGGATTTGTTGGTGCCATTTATGAAGGAAAGACTCACCAGGACCTACATACATGTCTATTTGCTTGTTTCTTATCTCAAGAAGAACCAAAGAGAGTTTCTAAAGCTCTTAGTGATCCTGCATGGGTAGAAGCAATGCAAGAGGAACTCCTACAGTTCAAACTACAAAATGTATGGGTTCTTGTAGACTTGCCTAAAGGTCATAGGGCTATTGGTACAAAGTGGGTCTATAGAAACAAGAAAGATGAAAGGGGAATTGTTGTCAGGAACAAACATGACTTGTTTCCCAAGGGAATACACAAGAAATGTGGGTATATAACTATGAAGAAGTTTTTGCTCCAGTGGCTAGAATAGAAGCCATAAGAATATTCTTGGCTTATGCTTCTTATATGGGTTTTACAGTCTACCAAATGGATGTCAAAAGTGCTTTTCTATATGGTCAAATTGAAGAGGAGGTGTATGTATGTCAACCTCTAGGTTTTGAAGATCCTGACCATCCTGATAAAGTTTATAAAGTTGTGAAAGCACTATATGGACTTCATCAAGCACCCAGAGCTTGGTATGACACATTGGCCACTTATCTTTTGAGCAATGGATTTCAAAGAGGACAGATTGATCAAACTTTATTCATCAAAAGTCAAAAGGGCATATACTTTTGGCTTGTTAAATATATTGTAGATGACATCATTTTTGGATCTACAAAGAGGAGCTTTGTGATGAGTTTGAGAAGCTTATGAAGGATAAGTTTCCGTGAGTTCTATAGGGGAAACTCTCATTCTTTTTAGGGTTGTAGGTTCACAGAGAAAGAAAGGCATCTTTATCAGTTAAGATAAATATGTCCATGAAATTTTGAGAAAGTTCAACTACACAGATGTGAAGTCTGCCTCCACTCCCACAGATTTGGAAAAGCCCTTGGTTAAAGATGCAGATGCTGATGATGTTGATGAACATCTTTATAGATCTATGATTGGATCTTTGATGTATCTTACAGCATCTAGACCTGATATCATGTTTGCAGTTTGTGCATGTGCAAGGTTTCAAGTTTCCCCAAAACGTCCCATCTCTTAGCGGTTCTAAAAGAATCTTTAGATACTTAAAGGCAAACCATTCCAGGTCTTTGGTATTCTAAGGATTCTCCATTGGAGTTAGTTGCTTACACTGATAGTGACTATGCTGGAGCTACACTTGATAGGAAGTCAACCACTAGAGGTTGTCAATTTTTGGGAAATAGGTTAATTTCTTGGCAATGCAAGAAACAAACTGTAGTTGCCACTTCTACAACTGAAGCTGAATATGTGGCTGCTGCACAGGGTTTGCTGTGGACAAGTTCTATAGATCCAAATACCAATTGCTTGATTAGGGGTACAATTTTATTGAACACGGTTATTTACATTGGACAATACCTAGTTACATCTGTATCACAGAACAAATCATGTTCTACACTCTAACAAACAAAACATTATAGAGATTAGGCATCACTTTATAATAGATTGTAATATAAAAGGTTGATTCAAATGCTAAAAATGATTCTCACTTAATGTAGCAGATCTTCTTAAAAGGTTTTGATGCTGGTAGATTTCAGTACTTGGTTTCAAGTATTGGAATGCTCAATCCCTAAGGCCCAAATCTCTTGTTTGTTTTGTAAAGTTTGTTAAATGTTAGTACTGTTAGTTATTTGTCAATTAATACTGCTAGGTCTAATTAGTACTGCTAGTTATATTTAAAACTGTTTGTTAAAACTGTTACTTATAATTAGTACTGCTGGTTATTTCTATGTATCTTTGTTAATCCTGTGAATAACACTTAATACTGTTAAACAAGAAACATGTTTGGATTATGTTTTTCTTGGTTTTAAGCTAACTTTTTCAGGATAAACAATGAGGTGTCAAATTGGTTACTCCATAATGTATTATTTGAGGGGAGGAAACATGTTGGCTGTTCTTAAAGTGTGGGTTGTTACACCACACAACAAATGGTCATCAATTCACCATGTCTAATAGACATCAAGAATTGACTAGTCCAGAGCAAACGGCTATGGAGTAAAGTCTTCCCTAAAATCCATTGATCAGTTGAAATTGATAGTTTACTCAAAACTATATGGTCCTCAATGCACCACTGTTTTTACAATGGAAGCATTGCTGAGTACCAGGGAGAATGCAAAAGGCTACTGGTAAAAGATTCTCAAATCCCGTTTATAGATAGTAGTTTACTCAAAACTTTATGGTTATCATTGCACATGTTTTTTCTAATGAAGCAATGGCTTAGTCCAAAGCAAACGGACTATTGTGTAAAGTCTCTCAAATCCGTTTATGGCTGGTTAGGGTAGTTTGCCAAAAATTACACTTTGTGTGATTATGTGAGCCAAAAAGAAAAGAGAGATTTGGTGAGCTCAAAAACAGAAAGAGAGCTGTGTGAAAAATAGACAGAGTGAACAGTGAGCCAAAAAGAATCGAGAGATGAATTGCGAGCCTAAAAATAGAAAGAGAGATTATGTGAAGTGTTTCTTTTAGTCCTACAAATCTTTAGAGTTTGTACTGCTTATGGGGGGCAGAAGTTACATACTGGTAGGGCATATTTTAGTACTGCTAGGTCTATAGTTAATACTGCTGGTATGATCGTTAGTAACTATTTGGGCCTAAAGATTTTTCATTTATTTAATAGAGTCCGTTGAGAATATTTCGCCAAATACCTATGGAATAGGGGTTTGACCAATTGATTTCGTTGCATTACTAATATTTCAAAGATTACTTCAAAGATACTTCAACTTTTATAATATTGGTCAACAAATATCTCTCTGTTTTCTTTATTAAATTGCAATTAACTTTCTCCAACCCTCTTACTTACATACACGATCATATCCCACTCAATTCCTCACAACTTTAATCATGGCAAGTTTGGATTTCTGTAACAAGCATAACATGGTAGCATTTCTGGAAAAATCTACGGGAAGTGCAGGGTCTTCATCGATCATAGATTTCTCAATCGAAAGTCATTATTTGCTATGCACTTGCTAGATGCCAGAGGTGTGTGTACTCCTTTATAAAACAATTTTGCGAGGTCTGCTGAGACTTTAACTGATGAAAATGGCTGGGTAAGATAAATGATAATATTGAATGGACACTCTCTTTCAATCAACTGCAGGTTCCTTACTGGCGACATCTCAATAGTTGAGATGAATCATGATGGTCTTACCTCTATTCCAACTACAGAGATCTTTGAACAACTGGCGCTTATGGGATATCATACCGACTCAGATAAGTTAACCTTTCAAAAAGGTGCATTTTTCACCTTAGTAAAGGTTTCTTTTCTAATATTCTTCATTGTTTAAGCACCAAAGAAGACTGCTTGGATTAGTTTAGTAGTAATATTGCAGTGCTGTCATTTGTTTAGCCACAAATAGGGAAAGTGTAATTTTTCTAGGATGAGTCTTTGAACACATAGTGTCTAAATCTCTAGCCCCATAAGTTTTTGATGTACTAGGTTTATACAACTCATGACTTAGATTATGCAGAAAACACCAGTTTCAACAACATACTAGAACCTATCCTGTTCCTTCTCTAACTATGAAGGTGTTTAGCAATATGAAGAGGCATACTAAGGGATTTTTAGGCCAGGAGGTTGCTCTATTTCCCACTATGTTAGATGATACTGAACCCTCACCTTCACATTCTAGAATTACATCTTTACCTTCCCCTACACCTTTACCATCACCCACTCAACCATCACCCACTCAACCATCACCCACTCAACCATCACCTTCTCAACCCTCACCTACTCAATCCTTACCCACACAACCTTCACCAACACATCCTGGAACAGAATACCATCTTCCTACACCCCATGACTCACCTCTCCATGCTGTTCACTCATATGGAAGTGATGAGGGTAGTGTGAAACTTCAGGAATTGATGAATTTAGTTGCAACACTTTCTGACAGGATTGGAGTTTTGGAGGCTGATTTGATGAAGACAAAGCAAACCTATAGTTCTGCTTATACTAAGCTTATACTCAGGGTCAAGAAGCTAGAGTCTCAGATAAAGATTGGGAAAGCAAGGAGACAAGCTAGGGTTGTTCTTTCAGATGATGAAGTCTTTGAAGATGATTCTTCCAAACAGGGGAGGAAGTTATCTGATGAAGAGGTTCAAGAAAAAGCAAGTACTAACCACTAACTATTTCTTTCAAGAAGACTCCAACTGAAGTCATACAAGATCAAGAGGGCAGTGAGAAAGCAAGTGATGAAGTTAGTACTGCTGGGCCAAAGAAAGATACTGCTAGTGAAGAAGTTCCAACAGTTAGTACTGCTGAGGTAAACCTTAGTACTGCTGGAGGAACTGTTACATATTCAAGAAGAAGTGCTGAGAAAAGATCAAGACAGGATAAGGGAAAAGCCATATTGATAGAAGAAGAGCCCAAGAAGAAATCAAAGAAGGAACTTGAACAAGAAAGATTAAGTTATGCTGAAGCAATCAGACTTGAAGAGCAAATGAATGAGGAACAAAGAGCTCAAATTGCTAGAGATGAAGAAATTGCTAGGCAGTGGGATGAAGAAGAAAGGAAAAGAGCTATGGATGAAGCTAAGACTACAAAGAAGATTGACTGGAATGATCCTTCAGTCATTAGATATCATTCTCTAAAAATGAAGCCAAAGACTATTGCCCAAGCTAGAAGAAATATGATCAAATATTTGAAGAACCAAGGGAACTTCAAGATCAGTCATTTCAAGGGAATGTCTTACAATGACATAAGGCCAATCTTTGAAAAGATTTGGGATTTCAATCAAAATATTGTGCCAATGGATACAGAGCATGGAAGTGGAAAGCAAAAATCTCCTGTCAAGTCTCCTGCAAAAGAAAAGTCTCCTGAAAAGTTTGTGGAAGAAGAGAGTGATACACAAGAAGAGTTGAAACAAGGTGTTAAAGAACCTGCAGCAAAGAGGAAGAAGTCCATTCCTAGAAAAAGCACAAGGAAGAGACAAAAGCTAGAAGAAGATGCTGAGAAAGATGAACTCAAAGGATTTTTGGATATAGTACCAAGAGAAGAGGCTCCTATAGAGGTCGAATCTATATCTACAAAGTTTCCAATTGTGGATTGGAAGACTTATATCTTGACAGAGACTTTCATGTACTATCAAGTTTTCAGAGGAGATGGAAGTTCAAAGAATTATAAGATACTGAGTGAAATGCTTGAAGATTTTGATAGATTGGATGTAGAAGAGTTATACAGATTGGTCAAGAATAGGTATAGTGCTTCAAGTCCAGAAGGTTTTGATCTGATGCTTTGGGGATATCTACACACATTGTTTGAACCTGATGAAGAGGATGAGATTTGGAAAGATCAGCATGAATACAAAGTGATAAGCTGGAGATTAAATGACTTCTGTGGTGTCCACATTTTGCTGATGGGGAATGGGTTAGCAATTCACATGTTGACAGAAAAGAAGTATCTTTTAAGCCAAGAGATGTTGACAAAGATGTTAAGTAAAAAATTGGAGGTAGATCATGAGAGCTCACAGGCATTTGAACTCTTCAGGTTTATAAGATCTCAAATTCAGAAGTAACAAAAGTGTTTGAAAGAATCATCAACAGGGGAAGAAGATTAGAAGAGTTTATTCAGAAGAAACTTGATGATTTAAAGGACAATCACAAGTTTCGAGGAGGATTGTTAGGAATAAATCTTCATATGACTTAATACTGCCAACAGTACTAAAGGAGTTAGTACTGCCAGTACAAAGTTAGTACTGTCATGTCTACTTAATACTGCTAGTAGAAGGAGTTAGTACTGCTACATGGTCAAAGCTAATGAACTGAAGATAAGAATGCATGGAGCGTATTTTGGATATTTATATTTTGAATTGTAACTGAATCTAAATGATAGGCTGATATCTTTGTAAAAGGGTTTTTATTATATTTTTATGTCCTTCTTTATTTCATAAAAAGGAATCCCCAAGTGAAGTGCTAAAATTAGAACTAAAGAGATACATTTAGAGAAAATTTGTCAATAGTTCAGGTTTTAACCCCAGTACTTCAAGAGTACTCATATTATTTAATAATATTAAGCAGTGAGTTTTGTTGTGTTCAAATGTTTTGTGTGGGTCATTACTGTTATCATTAATAAACTTCTCTAGAGTATCAAAGTGTAGATTCCGCATACATTTTGGTATACATACAAAGTCTCAATCTTTGTTATTTTGGATTCTTCCAAGGTAACAAACTCTTTATTTCATAAAGAATCGATCAAGGCGTGGGATCAACAGTCTTCATCAAGTCAGCCTCCAAAACTCCAATCCTGTCAGAAAGTGTTGTAACTAAATTCATCAATTCCTGAAGTTTCAAACTACCCTCATCACTTCCATGTGAGTGAACAGCATTGAGAGGTGAGTCATGGGGTGTATGAACTTGGTGTACTGCATTAGGTGATGGATGTGGTGGTGATGGTTGTAGTAGGCTGATGGCATGGAGAGGTGAGTCATGGGGTGTAGGAACTTGGTGTTCTGGTCCAGGTTGTGTTGGTGATGGTTGTGTGGGTGAGGGTTGAGTAGGTGAGGGTTGAGTAGGTGATGGTTGTGTAGGTGATGGTGTATGAGCAAGGGTAGGTTCAGGTGACTGTGAAGGTGTAGGGGAAGGTGAAGATGTGATTCTGGAAGGTGAAGTGGAGGGTGCAGGAACAGCTAACATAGTGGGGAATAGAGCAACCTCCTGGCCTGAAAATCCCTTGGTAGGCCTCTTCATATTGCTAAACACCTTCATGGTAAGAGAGGGAACATGATAGGTTCTAGTATGTTGTTGAAACTGGTGTCTCTGCATATCTAGGCATATCTGTATGAACCTAGGGTACATCAAAAACTTATGGGGACTAGAGATATTAGACACCATGTGCTCAAAAATCATCCTAGAAAAATTAAACTTCCTATTGGTGGCTAAGCATATAACAGCAGCTGCAATATTACTACTAAACTGCTCCCAAGCAGTCTTCTTTGGGCTTAAGCAATGGAGAATATTATGAATAAGAAACCTCCATTGAGGTGAAAAGACACCCTTTTGAAAGGTTAACTTATCTGAGTCAGTATGATATCCCATAAGCGCCAATTGCTCAAAGATCTCTGAGTTTGGAAGAGAAGTAATACCATCTTGATCAGCTAACTTGAGATGTCGTCTTAAAGATCCTTCGGTGATAGACAGTGAGTGATCATCAATAGTAGCATTAATCTTGACTTCTCCATGATCATCAGTAGAAGCCTCAGCAGACCTCCAAAATTGTTTGATAAACGAAACACAAACCTCTGGCTTCTTGGTGAGTGCATAGCAGATGTGACTTCGATTTAAGAAATCGATGATTTGATGAAACCCTGCACTCCCCGTAGATTTATCCAAAAATGCTACCATGTTGTGCTTGTCACAAAATTCTAAGTTTGCCATGAATGAAATTGTGAGTAATCAAGTGGGATATGATCGTATATGTAAGTATGAAGGCTGGAGAAAGTTAATTGCAATTAGATAGAGAAAACAGAGAGATATGATTTGACCAATATAAAGAAATTTGAAATTATCGTGAATATAGCATACGAATTTATAGTAGGTTCACGAAAGTCCAACTGGTCAAACCCCTATTCCATAGGTATTTGGCGGAAATATCTCAACGGCTCTATTAATTAATGAAAAATTTGTTAGGGCCAAACAGTACTAACGGTCATCCAGCAGTATTAACTTTGGACTAGCAGTACTAAAATATGCCTAGCAGTATTAACTTCTCCACCCATAAGCAGTACAAACTTCAAACCTGCGTATCATACAAAAATGGATTCACACAATCTCTCTTTCTGTTTTTAGGCTCACAGTGCATCTCTCAATTCTTTTGGCTCACTTTACACTCTGTCTATTTTTCACACAACTCTCTTTCTGTTTTTGAGCTCACCAATTCTCTCTTTTCTTTTAGCTCACACAATCACACAAAGTGTAGTTTTTGGCAAACTACCAGCCATAAACGGATTTGGAGTTATCTTTAACCAATAACCGTATTGCTTTGGACTAGCCATTGCTTCATTAAGAAAAACATGGTGCCAATGATAACCATATATTTTTGAGAAAACTACTAACTATAAACGATTGTAATGTCTTTACACAGGAGCCGTTTGCTCTGGACTACCATGCTTCAATGTAAAAACATGTGCAATTGAGGGACCATATAGTTTTGAGTAAACATCAACTATCAAACGTAATTTGAGAAGTCTATTACCCAGTACCCGTTGCCATTGGGACTAGCCAATGTCATGATGTCTAATTAACCATGGGGAACTGATGACCATATTATTGTCTGGTGTAAGACAACCAACCACTTCAAGAACAACTGAACATTTTTTTCCCCGCAAATAATGCATTATGGAGTAATCAATTGCACACTTCATTGTTTATCCTGAAAAAGTTAGCTTAAAACCAAGAAAAACATAATTCAAACATTTTTCTAGTTTAACAGTATTAAGTGTTTCTAATAGGATTAACAAAGATACATAGAAATAAACATGGCAAACAATCTATAAGTAACAGGTTTTTAACAAAACAGTTTTTAAATATAACTACAGCAGTACTTAATTAGAACTAGCAGTCTTAAGTGACAAATAACTAACAGTACTAACATTTAACAAACTTTAAAAAAACAAAACAAACGAGTTGACCTTAGGGATTGAGCATTCCAATACTTGAAACCAAGTACTGAAATCTACCAGCATCAAAACCCTTTGTAAGAAGATCTGCTACATTAAGTTGAGTATCAATTTTAGCCATTTGAATCAACTTTTTAGTATTACAATCTCTTATAAAGTGATGCCTAATCTCTATATGTTTTGTTTTAGAGTGTTGAACAGGATTTTCTATGATACAAATAGTACTGGTATTGTCAATGTAAATAACAGTGTTCATAAAATTGTACCCATAATCAAGCAATTGGTTTTGGATCCAGAGAACTTGTCCACAGCAACTTGCAGCAGCCACATATTCAGCTTCAGTTGTAGAAGTGGCAACTACAGTTTGTTTCTTGCATTGCCAAGAAATTAACCTATTTCCCAAAAATTGACAACCTCCAGTGGTTGACTTCCTATCAAGTGTAGCTCCAGCATAATCACTATCAGTATAAGCAATTAACTCCAATGGAGAATCCTTAGAATACCAAAGACCTAGAGATGGTTTGCCTTTAAGGTATCTAAAGATTCTTTTGACAGCTAAGAGATGGGAAGTTTTTGGGGAAACTTGAAACCTTGCACATGCACAAACTGCAAACATGATATCTGGTCTAGATGCTGTAAGATACATCAAAGATCCAATCATAGATCTATAAAGATGTTCATCAACATCATCAGCATCTCCATCTTTAACCAATGGCTTTTCCAAATCTGTGGGAGTGGAGGCAGACTTCACATCTGAGTAGTTGAACTTTCTCAAAATTTCATGGACATATTTATCTTGACTTATAAAAATGCCATTCTTCTTCTGTTGGACCTGTAATCCCAAAAAGAAGGTGAGTTCTCCCATAGAACTCATCTGAAACTTATCCTTCATAAGCTTCTCAAACTCATCACAAAGCTCCTTCTTGGTAGATCCAAAAATAATGTCATCTACATAGATTTGAACAAGCAATATATGCCCCTTTTGACTTTTGATGAACAAAGTCTGATCAATCTGTCCTCTTTGAAATCCATTGCTCAAGAGATAAGTGGCCAATGTGTCATACCAAGCTCTGGGTGCTTGATGAAGTCCATATAGTGCTTTCACAACTTTATAGACCTTATCAGGATGGTCAGGATCTTCAAAGCCTGGAGGTTGACAGACATATACCTCCTCTTCAATTTGACCATACAGAAAAGCACTTTTGACATCCATTTGGAAGACTGTGAAACCCATATAAGAAGCATAAGCCAGGAATATTCTGATTGCCTCTATTCTAGCCACAGGAGCAAAGACTTCATCATAGTCTATGCCCTCTTCTTGAGTATGTCCCTGAGCAACAAGCCTTGCTTTGTTCCTGATGACAATGCCCCTTTCATCTTTCTTGTTTCTGTAGACCCACTTTGTACCAATAGCTCTATGTCCTTTAGGTAAATCTACAAGAACCCATACCTTTTGCAGTTTGAACTGTAGGAGTTCCTCCTGCATTGCTTCAACCCAGGCAGGATCACTAAGAGCTTTAGAAACTCTTTTTGGTTCTTCTTGAGAGAGGAAACAAGCAAAAAGACAAGTATGAAGGTCCTGGTGAGTCTTTCCTTCATATATTGCACCAAGAAATCCTAATTCAGAGTAAGAAGTTGTCATCCTTCTTGTCTGAATAGTTAATAGCACATCACCAATTACATGATCAATTGTGTGATCTTTATGAACTCTTATGTGAGGAGTAGTAGGAACTGCATAAGATGATGAAACATTCCCCAATTCTATTTCTTGGTCCCACACCTCCTCTTAAAATGTAGAACTTGGTCTGATCAAGTCTTCAGAAGTAGCAGTATTAACCTCAGAGATAGCAGTACTAACTAGTCTACTACCAGTATTAACTTCTGGACTAGCAGTATTCACTTGTTGGTCAGCAGTACTATTATTCTGAAGACTGCAATAATCATGAGACCCATTTTGATCTTGAACTTGAGCATCAGCGACAGATTTGGGTGAAACATCATCAAAATATGAAGCATCCTTCCAAATTGGCATGACAATACAATCTTGAGTATCTTGATCTTGTTGAGAAGATGTACTAGACTCAGAAACTCCTTGTATACCTGCAAAATCATTAGACAAAGTCCCTGCAACCACTGGTACATAATTCATTGTTTGGGTTAGAGAATCAAGATCAAATAGCCACTTTGGACCATTTCCTTCTAACATAGGTTTATTCTCTAAGAACCCAACATGCAAGTTTTCCTGTACTTTCCTGGTTCTAATGTTGTATACCCTAAAAGCTTTGCTACTTAAGGAATACCCAACAAAGAAACCTTCATCACTTTTTCCATCAAACTTGCCCAACTTATCTAAGGTATTGAGAATTGTAACATGACATCCAAATGGTTTCATGAAGCCTATAGCTGGTTTAATACCCCTAGTGTGTGGAACCCTATAGAGTCATACTGAGTTTCTTGTTATGAGGCTTGACTACTAAGACCCTATTTTGTACATAGCAAGCAGTAGAAACAGCTTCTGCCCAAAATGTTGTAGGTAACTTAGAGTCAGCTAACATTGTTCTAGCAGCCTCAATGAGAGTCCTATTCTTTCTTTCAGCTACACCATTTTGCTGAGGTGTCCTTGCTACACTATATTCTCTTTTGATACCTTTTTCTCTACAGAACTCATCCATCACATTGTTTTTAAATTCTGTCCCATTATCACTTCTGATTATTTTAACTTTCTTATCCACTAGATTTTCTATCTCTTTGATAAAGTTTTTAAGGATCTCACTAGTTTCATCCTTAGTTCTTAAAAAGAAAACCCATGAAAATCTACTATAATCATCAGTAACTACCAAGCAGTATTTTTTATGCATTAAACTACTAACAAAAGTTGGACCAAAAAGATCCATGTGTAGCATAAACAATGGCTTAGTAATGGGACTAAAGGCCTTGGTCTTACAAGAGACTCTGTGTTGCTTGCCTTTAAGACAGGCAACACAAGTTTGGTCATTCTCAAATCTTTTTAAAGGCAAATCTCTTACAAGATTTTCTTTGACAAGTTTATTAATATTTTTAAAATTGACATGACCAAGCCTCCTATGCCATAACATTGATTCCTCAGATGTAGCCTTTGCAACTAGACAAGTTAAACCATCTTTAGGAACTATGTTTTTCATATCAAAACTGTACATGTTATTCTGTCTAGGAATTTTAAGAAGTATCTGATTTTCATCAGGCAACTTAAAATTAGGAGATAGAACAAGACATTCAGAGTCAGTAAAAAGAACATAGTTCTTTTTGTCACACATTTGTGAGACACTAAAAAGGTTGAACTTCAACTCTTTGACAAAGTATACATCCTCAAAATCAAGTTTATCTGTTTTAATAGTACCTTTGCCAGTAATTCTTCCTCCATTTGCTCCTCCACCAAAAGTAACATAACCTCCATCAAAGTCTTTGAAATCTGAAAGATGAGCTATGTTTCCAGACATGTGCCTTGAGCATCCACTATCCACAAATCCTTTATCATTTAGCTGTGAATTGCTCTGCACACAAAACTTATGAAGTTAGTTATCTTTGGGGACCCAAGCCATTACTGACTTGGATCTGCCTCGTGCATCAATGTAATTATATTTGTTAAAAACTAGTGATGCACCATTGGGTTTGATAGGTCTCCAAACCCAACATGCTGAGGGCTTAACAGCATTAAATCCCCTTGCCCTGACAGTATTAACATTTTGCCTAACAGTATTAACAGTTTGTCTACCAGTATTAATATTTTGATTATTAGACTTTTTTGTTAATGTTGTTCTTTTGTATAGGGCCTTTGAACAGTTGATTGTGCTTGATTTTGAAAATGTGTCCTTGGTCTAGCACAAGGAACTGTTGATTTTGGGTGAGCAGTATAAGAAGGCCTAACAGTATTAAATGACCTAGCAGTACTAAAAGGTCTGGCAGTGTTAAGAGACCTAACAGTATTAACAAGCCTTGCATTATTAACAGTTTTTAGGCCAGTCTTCATTAAGACTGCTCTAGGAACCATATGTTTGGGACAGTTGTACTTTTCTTTCCAATCTTTGTCTACCTTAAGTGTAGACTTAACTAAGCTAGAATCAGTCTTTTGTTGTTGTTTTAAAGAGTCATCAATATTCTCCTTAGTATTATCTGACTCTTTATCACAACCACTGATAGGCATTACACTTGAATCCCTAAGTCCATACTCATTTACTTCAGGTTGTTTGAATTCTTGTAGACCTGAATAAGATAAATCTAAGGGTGTTGGTCTATTTAGAATCAAAGGATGAGGTGAGGGAACAACATTGTAGCCAAAGCCCTTTTTGCTTTTGTCAGTTATCTGACTTGCTAACAACTGATCTAAGTCTTTTGATGATTTTTCAAACTTTGCAATCTTAAACTCAAACCCCTCCTTTTCTTCCTTAACCTTTTCAAGTTCAGTCTTAAGTAATCCCATTAGATATTCTTTGTGACCTACACTTCTTTTAAGCAAAGCAATTTCCTCAGAAAAAAGGACTTCAGATTCTTTATATTTAATGATTTGCCCTTCTAAAATTGATAAACCTCTTTTGTATGTAGAAGCTTTAAAACCAGTATCATCTAATTTAACAAGTAAATCATCATACTGTTTCTTTAGAGCTTCATAATTTTGCAAACAAGATTTAGAACAAGATTTATCATTTGATACCTCAGAATCTGTGAATGCCATGAGAGCCATGTTTGCTTGAATTTCATCCTCTGCCATGTCACTCCAATCAAATCCAGCACCATCTATAGCACACATTGCCTTTTCAGAAGCATCTTCAATCCTTACTGCCTTTGATGAGCTTCCTTGATTCCAATTTCTGTTGTCTTTACTTCTTGGTGCTCTACATTCTCTGGCAAAATGTCCCATTTTATGACAGTTGAAACATTCTACTTTTGATTTATCATATCCAGCAGTACTACTTCCATCAATGATGATCTTCCTTCCAGTTCTCTGATAGAACTTTCTTGCCCTCATGCTTAGTAGTGCCATATTCCACTTTAGATCCATGGGTTTACAACCTTGAAGCTTACAATGAGATGCTTGTGTAGGTATGTGTATGATAATGAGATGAATGAGATGTATGAGATCATAAACTAGATGCCCTAGGATCTCCTTTTATACATCAAGGAGTCCTAATGAGCTTACAATACTTTCCTAAAATATTGTAGTCAAATTATTAAATACAATGACTAAATATTAAATACTTTCCTAAGTATTAGTACAAATTCTCAATCAGCATTAAATCTCTCAATCATCATTAATCTTTACTCTTCTGTTTGACTAATCAGCATTAACTTCAGTCAATTAGCATTAACTTCAGTGAAACAACAGAAGACTTTCAGCAGACATTAACTTTCTCACCAACAGCATGTTAATCGTGAACCAGCATAGTAACTTTATAACCGTCCGTCTTAAGTCTTCAACAGTTCTGTCTTAAGTTAGTACAACCCCCACCACGCAAACCCCAAACACAAACCCGCCAACTGCCAGTACTATACTTAGTCCTAGCGTATTTTAAACTGACTGATTTAAGTACTGGCAGTAGTTAATCTTGAGTTCAGAACGAACTCTGAAGTGTTTTAATTCCAACAATCCGGCCCCGAAACTGTGATTTAACCTTCAAATCATCAAGTTTCTTGAATTAAACCTTCATTTTCTTTGCTGAGAGTATTCTTCCAAACACTTCAATAGATCTTTGTAGCTCAGGTTGTTTAGACCTTTATCTAGGATAATATCAATGTCCATAAGTTATAAAAACAAAGCGGAATAAGAACAAAGATATGAACAAGGTTTTACCAAACATTCTCCACATCCCCAATATTATTTGATCAAGATAATCATTTACACTCAATGACTGTAACAGGGATCAAGGAAAAAAACCCCCCCCTTGATTACCTTAAGCTACAACCCAACTCTATACCTAGGACGTCACATCTTCCTTATGTACATACACACACGTTTCTGAGCATAATACCATAGGCCAATGATCTCTTATATAGGAGAGATCTTGCGTACAAAGGAAATAATTAAATCCAATAAGGAAACTATTTAAATAGGCATTAATCAACTTAATTCTTTCTATCAACAAATTAATAGCAGTTATAACTGTCTGATATTCCTTTAAGCAGTCATCATGTTGATCTTGTTTCCTGTGTTAAGGAGATCATCTGAAATCTTATCATCATTGAAGAATTTCCTCGTTGTCTTTTAAGTCCCTCTCGTTTCATCTTGTTATGGTATCGACTCAAATATGAATTCCAACAATCGTCCCGTCGGTTGATAATGACAAAACCAAAAAACACAAACTTCCCTGAGGTTAATATACGAATGAAAACTACCCTTAAGCTACCAAGATCTACAAGTTGCAAATCATCAAATATTCTTCCCCTTTTTGTCAATATCAAATAGGAGACTAAAGTATGCAACTTTGATCTTCATAACTACGAACCAATATTACACTTCTAAGCCAGCCTTCAACAACTTAAATTACCCTCCATGACGCACCTTAAGAAAAATGAACTTGAGCAGTAGAAACTTACACTAGCAGTAGTAACAATGACTAGCAGTAGTAAAAACCTTCACCTCGATGTAGCATATAAATGGTTAAACATTTTGAACATTAAGCTTCCCCTAAAACCAATATGTTAACCATTTCTTGAATCTTCAAATTTTGTAGGCTTTCTATAATGATTACTGATGAAGTACACTTGATATACCGAACTTGATACTGAAGTAAAATCTCCTAAATTTGTTACTTAAGCTTGCACTATTGTAGATTGAAGAACGGTGTAGAGAATTTGTGCTGATCAAATCTCTAAAAACACATCACCTCTTGAATTTATCCACATCGACATTTTTGTGTGACACTGAGCACTACAACGTAACTCCTTTAAGTGATAGTTTACTAGGTCCTCAACCAACCACCCCTTGACCTCTGGAAACTAGATAAACCAAGTCCCAATCATAAACTGTCAATGTTCAAGCAAGTTATCATTGAAATCATGCAACCACCCAACCCTGATTTCAAGATAAAATAAGTAAACTCCTTCGTAAAACTTACTTCAATCTCAAATAAGAGATACCAAATAAACTCCGTAACCAATTTTTTGCAATAAATCCAAAAATATTAGCCTTTAAACATTTAAACCAAAATCAAAACACTCTTGAACCTGTATGTGTAACAAATCAAAACACCAAACTCTTCTGTGTGTGTCACCCATCTGTTCGAGATCACCTTTTCTCGTAATCATTTCATCCGAAATGTTTAAGCATTTTTAATTCGCAAAATGAAAATTAAAATGTCACTCATTGTTCTTGTCTAAGTCGTTTTACAAAAACCTTAATCACACCTCTATTATTATATAGATGGTTAATATCTTCTGTCCACATTTCCGCTACCACCTTTATGACAACCTCATACCTTGTCGTGTGATTGTTCTATGAACATTCGTAATACTCGAGAAGAGCTACATAACTTCATGGATGAAGTTCGTCATATGCTAACTGTCATCTGTCTTGACATTGTCAAGCTCATCGGTTCCGTCTTCATTTGTCTTCATTTATTCATTTTATTCTATATTTTTTGGTCCGGATGAGCACGAATTAAAAAGGAATGGAAAACAAACCTGTTCACATATACCCTTTAAACCAAATACTCTCAAGAACTTCATATGTGATTTTCCTTATTCACTAGAAACCAAAGTGAAATGAAACAATTGAGTCTTCCTCTCTACTTTCCAATCTAAAAGTCATCACACCTGTTCGTCTTCTCAAGAAGTTTTCAACATTGTATTCATTCCCCACAAGTGAATTTCATAATGAAATGCTGTCTCATCCTCATATCCCGACATCATAAGCATTGTGTGCTTGTTGTTTTAAAAGTCAAGTGAAATTTTCATAATGGAAATGCGTCTTCATCTAATATTGGGACACTCAAAGCATGTGTGATTTGTTGCAAAAACTCAAGTGTATTCGTAATGAAAGAAATGCGTCTCATCCTCAGAAATCCCATACCGTTCTCTTATCATCCAATCATTTCCATTTCTTGCAAGATGGAGATCACAATAAGACATTCAATCTTCAAGTGTTGTTGAGTCATCATAATGTCGTGTCTTTTACTTTTCTTCCACCATTTTCACATTTCACCTTTATTTGTCAACATTAACAACCAACAAAACACCCAATAAACCTATGGTCAACACCTTCCCTTTCCATTCACACTCATCCTTCTTTGTTTATGTTTCCTCAACAAATCATCCTTATCATCAACATTTAGTTCGACCTAAAGTCTTACAATAATGGTTATCCTTTAACACCCCAAACATGAAAAGCATACATAATGCTTAACAAGAAACTTAAGGATTAAGTAAATCTCTTTAATACAACCCTTAATCTATTTAAAATCCACATTCATCATTTGGTTAGATGACGATAAGGATCGTTGTCGATCAAATTCGTTAATACTCCTTATCACAATGACATCTTGGATGAATTCATTTATAATCATAAGTAATAAATGAATTTTTTTTTCTGTTTATTAAAATCGGTATTATACAAAGGGTGTTGGTCACGTTTAGTCTTAAGTATGTGTCGGGTTCAATCAAATCCTCCATTGGTTCCTAAATATTTTTGTGTCTTAAGCATATTTCATAATTCTTTTTATTTTAGATTAATGTTGTTGTTGATTAAAACAATGATTGTATGTGTTAAAGCTTTGAATTTTGTTTTGTGAAGTGTCATACTTTTAGAGCTGCATATATCTAAGACATGCCATGGTTGTTTTGTTTCCAATAAGAATGTCATTTATATTTATTATAACAATCATCGGCATTATATATAAGTGCATTCTCTACTAACTTTGTTTTGTCGGACCTTTCTGTTAAACTCGATGTCCTTGGTGCCCTAAACAAGGGGTAGCATACACCGAGGGGGAGCATTTACTAATGATAAACTTTCTTCTATTCTATTATTCTTTTGCACGCAACTAACCCTTAATGTAGATTAAGAGTTTGCAACAAATTTGATCTATGGATCCGTTAAAGTCATTATACAATGAGGTGCAAGGTCATAGGAGTGCAATGAGCTAAAAAAAAGCACTCGAGTGTCAAAGAAGATAGCATTGCGGATGATTATAAAAGAGGTTGATAGGAGCAAGACTTCACTAGGATGATGCAAGCTTAATTTTTTTAGATGGGTATGTATTGTACAAAGTGAAGATAGAAGTAGTGAACTCGAAGCTCACACATTTTTGTTTCGACAAAAGGGGGAGAAAAAATGTAAACGAGTAACTTTAATATTTTACTATGATTTATGGTTTACATATTTTGTCATCATCAAAAAGGGGGAGATTGTTGTGATATTTAATCTAAACATTCGCTTTGTGTTTTGGTGATGGTAAACATGTAACTTATAAATCATTAGGTAAAATACGCAAGTTACTCGTATACATAAATATCAACATATACATTCATCAACTTCTCTCGACGTCCCGGTACTCCTACAAATATGGACTTTGCTAATTGGATCAGGTTAAGAAACGGACGAGCCCATTGGGGGCCCAATAGAGTTTGGCCCATTAAGGCCCATCAAGGCCCAATAAAAGCTTCTAGAAGATGGAGGGAAACTAGTGAATTCAAATTTGAATTTGCTTCTATAAGATGGAGGGAAAACTAGTGATGCATGCTTTTATCCAAATACCCTTTTATCCAAGCACCCTTTTATCCATTGGACAAAAGAGAGCTCTCCAAGTTAAGGCTCTCCTATAAAAGCCCAAGGCTTCTTCCCCTTCCTCCATGAAGAAAAGCCACAAAATTAATACATACACATAGAGTTTTTCATTCTTCATCTTTGATTATGGTTTTTGTATAAGGAATTGATCATGGTTACACTCTATGTTAGTTCCACTAATACCAAGGGGTATGTAGTTATGTATAAGATGTCTCTACAGGAAAGTGATCACATTTTTTTACTCACTTATCATGTAGTAGATCGGGTCACATAGAAGTGATTACATTTGATCACTTGTATGTAAAATGGTAGATTGTGTTGTATGCTGTAATTCATTTATATGTCATGTAATTGTGTGTAATAGATAGATCGGGGGTAATCTTGTTAGTGTCTAGGTGAAGTGTAGCAAAGTTGTGAAGTGTAGGGAAGTTATGAAGTGTAGTGAAGTTGTGAAGTGTAGGGAAGTTGTGAAGTGAAGTTGTGAAGTTGTGAAGAGAAGAGATGTTGTGAAGTTGTGAAGTGAAGAGAAGTTGTGAAGTGTAGTGAAGTGGTGCGGTTAGTATTTTAGTCCTCAAAATACAAAGGTTGTGATAGATTGGTTCTAGCTAGGATTAGAACTCGACATTTGGCTTAGTGTCGGAAAACGGTGTAAGCTTAGTTGTGTATGGTTTTCTCCGCCTAAAGGGAGCTTGTTGACTAGTGAAGATAACTCTCGAGTTTGGTGCTCGGGGAGTGGAGTAGGGCGAAGAGGTGCTTCGTGACCGAACCACTATAAATCATCGTGTCCGGTTTGCATTTCCTTTTACTTATCTCTTTACATTTATACTTGCATTTATCGCTCTATATTTATATTTGCAATTGTGTGTTGTGTTGCTTATATAGTTTTGATTGTGTTTGTGTCATGGATTGATGTGAACATTGATGTGAATATGTATTGTTAGTATAGAATTAATATGAGCACTCTTCATATTATATCACGCTTGATCGGTAATTTGATACGAAACATATTTAAGTTTTTAAAAGGAAAACGTATTCACCCCCCTCTACGATTTCTCACTAGGATACATCAACCTTTTCCACCATTGTTTACGTGCTTAAATGGTGCTTTTTGGCTTAGGTACTAAGATTAACCTTTTAAAAGCAAGCTTATGGGAATTGGTATTCTCCTTATGATGTGTGGCTACAAAGTTGTTCTATTGGATGTGATTCTCTTCTTCTCCTTTTAATGCACCTTGAGTCTAAAGTGGGTGTATAATGTCGAGACTTAGCTCTGGGATGAAGTACTTTGCCTAAATTTTCTTCTAGGCTTTCAAGTGGAAGCTTCATATCATTTTTATATGTTGGTGGTTGTCTCACTTTAATCAAATCGGTTCTTAGCTCTTTACCTCTTCATTATTTTTCTATTTTCAAAGTTCCCAAAGGTATTCTCAATAGAATGGAAGCCTCTCGTAGGAATTTTTTCAATGGTGTGAATAATTCAGATAGGAAAATGTCTTTGATTAGATGGAAGAAAATTTTAGCTTCTAAGAAAAATGGTGGGCTTGGTGTTTCCAGTTTATTTGCTCTGTATCTATTGCACTTCTCTTCAAATGGATATGAGCGCTTCATTCTAATGGTTCTATTTATGGGATAGTTTAATAAAGGCGATATATGGTTGTTCGTGGTGCTATGATTTCGCTTATAACTCCTCTAGAAGGTCTCCATGATTTGATATCATTCGAGAATTCAAGAACCTCTCTAATACAGGTACTGATCTTTATTCTCTTGTGAAAAAAGTCGGGTATCATGGAGATGCCGATACGTTCTTTGAGATGATGTTTGGATTGCTAATTCTTCCTTGAAACATTTGTTCCCAAGGTTATACTCATTGGAATTGGATAAACTTTGTAGTGTGGCTATTAAGGTTAGATATACATCTCTTATTTCTTCCTTTAAGAGACCCCCTTGTGGTGGTATTGAGGAGGAGATGTGGCTTCTTGGAGACATTATATCTTCCGTCGTTCTTTCTTATTCTAGTGATAGATGGATTTGGAGGTTAGATTCTTTAGGTGATTTTTCGGTGAAATCTGTCCGTCGCTATATTGATGATTCTTTCCTGCCCAAGGAGGAAGTTCCTACCAGATGGATTAATTCTATTCCCATCAAGGTCAATATTTTTGCTTGGAAAGTTTGTTTGGATAAGCTTCTTACGAGGTTGAACATTTCTCTTCACGGTCTTGATATCCCTCTAACTCTTTGCCCTATTTGTCATGTTGTCGTGGAGTCCACTGATCATCTTCTCTTCTCTTGTGATATGGCTCGTCAGTTAATGCGTAAGGTTGCTCGATGGTGGGAAGTGGAGTTTCATGATGCTCATTCGTATGGTGATTTGCTTATTTGGTTCCGTAATCTCCGTTTCTCCAAACGGCTTAAGGATGTTTTTGAAGGTGTTTGTTATGTTCTGTGGTGGGTTATTTGGAAGTTTCACAATTAAGTTTTGTTCAGGAATACTCATCATCATTTGGATCTTCTTTTCGATGAGATTACTCGTTTGTCATATACTTGGTGTTCTAGTCGATGTAAATCTTCTAGTATTGATTGGATCTCTTAGATTAAAAATCCTAGTTCCATTAGTTTGTAATTTCTTCTAGCTCTTTGCTAGTTTTTTTTTTATAAAATTGCCGTTTAAAAAAAAATTATGTATCATGTAACCATATAAAAAGAAGTGCAATTGGGGGTGGTTCCAAAGGGGCTGAAAATGTGGATACGTGGTGACAAGGCCTCTTGGGGAGAATAAAGATGCGGCTAGTTTGAATATAGGGAAGAACAAGGAAAATGATGTGGGCTGATGAGGAAGTGAAAGTGACTTGGAGGAGGTTTTTAATGAAACACACATTTTATGCATTAAATGTGGCGGTGACACTAGGAGAAGGCTTATACAGCGTTGGTAAGATGATTATGATGATATCCATTTGATGAGGATGAGTGAGAAGTTTTACGGAAACAGTCTGTTAGGTTATGTGACACTTTTGATATAAGGCTTCGTAGTCATGTTTAATAGTCATTTTTTATTTAGTAGTTTATCATAAGTTTGGTTTGTCATTCTTATGATAGGTTCGGTTTAAAGCACATATGGTGCATTTGAAGTACTATATTTACCGGATGTTAAAATAATTAAAACAACCATATAAAAATAATAGAATGTCCGATTACGTTATTTTTTCTATAAAGTTAAGAAACTCAGACTAACACATAAAATTTGATGCGAATTTAATGCTAGGGGTTGCAATAAATGGAGATACTAATACAAAAGTAAGAGATACAATAAAAAGTCAAATATCCGTGAGAATTGTAAAAGAACTTGAAAAAAGGTAAAAATATCTTGAAAAATTCTAATATCTCCTACAAAATACAAGATGTTGGTGCATAAAAAAGTTTTTATTTTATTTTTGTTTTTCATACTAATGTTTTTTATATATTTTGATGCATAGTAAAATTGCATATTATAAAAATAAGTAGGATAAAAATCAATTTTTTGATGAACAAAATGTCAATTTACAAAAATTTAATGTGCAAACGTTTATTTAACATTTTTTTATCAAATTTATGTACCTTTAGAAAAACTTAAAAACTTTTCTTATTCACAAACATCCTTATTCATTTTTTGAGAACTTTAAAGAAAACTTTTAATTTTTTAGTTAGGGCTAATGACTTAAAAAGTCATTTAACTTGACACTTTTTGTCTTTGTGTGTAGCTATCTTTTTGTTTTCCCAATATATCATCAAACTTTTAAAAGTCGATCATTGTGTGTATTTTGTGGGACATGTAAAATGACCATTTTACCCTTCGAAATTTGGAAAAAATAAGGGTAATATGGTCACAAAATACACATAATGATCGACTTTTGAAAGTTTGATGACATTGGGAAAAAAATAAGATGACTACATCCAAAGACAAAATGTGTCAAATTAGATGACTTTTCAAGTCATTAGCCCTGTTAGTTACTTCTACGCTTCGCACAAATGTTGGTGATTTTACTTTTAATTCTATCCCTAATACGAAAATGTATAAGATGTTTCACTAACACTTTTAACTAATAAAAATTAATTTTCGTACCTCTTTAACTTTCAAATATATTTTTTAAATAAACTTCATAAGTTAATATATTATATTATTGTAAAAGACAATGGATATACAAAAAACTAAAGTAAGCTAAATGTAAGAATACCATATACTCGTAACTAGCTTCAAGACCATCCTGATGGGCTGCTAGATTTGAGAATTGTTTATAATCTAAAAGAATTAGTGAAAAAAACTTAATAGATTATGATGTAGATATAATATTAAAAAACAAATGTTCTGGTAAATGTCTTTTACGATAACATCCGCAAGAAACCAATATAACCTTGATTGTTTAACAAAAAAGTAGATATAGAAATCTGAACACATGATGGTCATGGTTTTCAATTCTGTAAGAATTAGTACACATACTTTATTGAGGGAAAAGGGAATAAAGAGACAAACTTATAATCTATGCAAAACTTCTTTATAGACATTGATCTGTATAATCATCTATAAAAATGATATTTAAAAAAAACAACTACATATAAAAGATAAATGTGAAAAACGAAATTTGTACTTACTATTCTTTTTTTTTTTTTTTTTTATCAGAAAACACCATCTAACGATTTCATTCATCTACATTGCCACTTAAACATAATGCTCAATAGCATTACAAATAGCTATCTACCTCAATAGCAACATATTCATTTGATCCATTAATGAGTTGGGCAAGTGGGTGTCGACGTGTGATTAGCTCCTCTAGAAAGATTTCATCACTTCATACGTCTATCTTGGAAGTTAGATTTCTTGTTTGGGCATATACATACATATCAGAATAACTGTGAAAAAAACAAAGAATTAATCAAATAAGTCATACCACCTCTTATTGAAAATAGCGTTCCTTTTTTCATTAATCAAATAATAAGTTAGATTTCAGTAGCAATATAAACCAACAGAAAATATAATCATCATACTCAAAAATGTGATTTCAAAATAGCTTTCCTTTTTTCATTAATCAAATAAGTTATACCACCTCTTATTGAAAAACACAAAGGTGTTAACTTGGTATAGTAGCAACAATTTCTTTATGATTTTATAATACGAAAGGAATTTATGAAAACATAAAACACTACATATAGATTGAACATACCTTGTTGTGATATAGTTCATCATTGAGGGCCTTCCTATAAAATCGAAAGTTTGGAAGCTAACTGGCATTCATTTGACTTTCTAGCAGGGTATTAGAGGATTGGAATCCTCTAAAGATGGCTTGCAAAGTATGCAACATCAATGTAAATAAAGTCATCAACTACATTATTTGTCATAAAAACCTATTTTTGTATTTTTTTTTATTTTTAAATTTTGTATTTGCTTTTTATGATTTTGTATTTTTATATTTTCTTTTTTGAAAAATTTATATAAATTAAAAAATCTTTTTGGGTTTTCTGATTTTCTTATATACATATTATTGATAGAAACAATGCCTAAAAACATTATTAATATTTTTCACATCTTTACGTTTTGATAATCACAAAATACAAACACGTTCAATGTAAAATTAAACGTAAACAAGTAAGTAGTAATAAATTTTCATTTAGAAAATTATATCACTTAAAGGTATGAATAAATAAATGCTTAATACATTTTATGATCAAAGGAAATTTTTATTCAACCTCACACTTTTATAAAATGTTGTAAACATTTTTATAAACATTACAAAACACTTTCTAGAATTAAAAGAAATGTTTTATTCAAAATAATTATTTTGAAATTCAAATTTTCAGACTTAAAACGGCTAGAAAGTTCCAGAAAATTCTCCCTACATAAAAGGACAAACTGGGGTGCGCCCAGTCTAGGGAGGCCCCCTTAAATATACGGGTAGCCCCCTTAATTTTAAGGGGACCACCCACCTATTTAAGGGGACCACCCATAGGTAGACGCTCTTCTAGTTTGTCCTATAAATACTGGACTATTCCCCACTATTCTCTCACCGTTTGCACTCATTCTTTCAGATCAAAAACAGCCCACACATCTCATCAAAATCCTTTGATCATTTAATCATAAAGCTTTGTTTCCAAGTGATCCTAGCTCAATTCCTCAAGTGCAAGAGAAGAAGACTTCTAGCATCAAGTGAAGAAGTATTACACCTTTATGTGTTGTTGCAATCTTATTGCATCCATATCACAACTTGTAAATCACTTGTAAATCTTGTAAAGTTGTGTAGTTGTTAGATCTTGGTGATTGTTGTAAGTATAGTTAGATCTTGGTAATCTTTCCTAGTAGTGTTAGTTAGGTGTGATTATAGTAGTGGCTTGGTGAAGTAGTGATGTGAAGTAAACTAAGGTGTGAAGAAGTTGTGTAGTTGTGATCAAGTCGTGAAGCAAAGTTGTGTAGTGAAGTTGTAAAGTTGTGGTAGATTGGTCCCAGCTAAGATTTATAACAACCCAAGAATTTTCATCAAATGCAAAACTTATTTTACTATTATCACAATTGTACGGGGAAATTTTTCGCTTTATTACATTACTTGCATTGTC
>BQNB010024197.1:0-60995 GCA_026074375.1 Tanacetum coccineum
CTATATCTTGTTTGTTGTACTTGAAGTAGCACCCCAATGTTACTATTCCGCTGCTACCTGATTTTGGGGTTGTTATAGTTGACTAATGGGAATTCTTCCGTATTGATTCCGATGGCACTGCTAAACCCAAAAACTTAAGGTATCCCCCCTTTTGTTATCAACTATAAATATTTTTTTATAGAATGTTGGTGTGTAGGATCAGAGGTGGCAAATCATACCCATTTGTCCTAACTTGGGCTGTTTGGACCCTTTTTTTGAACATCATAGGCTAAATGGTATTGTCTTTTATTCTAATTGGGCTATTTGGGCAACACAAAAATTTTGGATTGAATAAACGGGTATTATGGGCAGAGATGAAATATATGTGATGGGTATTTTTTTGCCCATTGGTTAAAATTGGGTCTAATTGGGTCTCCAATAATATTATAGGCTTGGTTTCCATCTGTTTTATCCATTTTTGTACAGTTTTTTTGCGTTTTTCTACGTTTTCGTCTGCTTTTTATCGTTTTCGTCCGTTTTTTTACGTTTTCGTCCGTTTTTTTACGCTTTATACGTTTTCTTCCGTTTTTTACGTTTTCGTACATTTTCGTCCGTTTCGTCAGTTTTTTACGTTTTCGCCCGTTTTTTTACATCTTCGTCCGTTTTTTTACGTTTTCGTCCGTCTCCGTACATTTTCGTCCGTTTTCAGAGGTTTTTTTACGTTTTCGTACGTTTTCATCCGTTTTCATCTGTTTTCTACGTTTTCGTTCTTTTTCGTATGTTTCTTACGCTTTTGTACGTTTTCGTCTGTTTTCTTACGTTTTCGTACGATTTTTTATGTTTTCGCCTCGCCTTCACATAAAAAAATTAAGTACAAAGGAATGTGACTGAAGCGCCACATTAACCTCATGCTAAACATGAACTACCAATTCATTTGTGACATGCCACAAAAGAATTAAAACCTAACAGAAAGTATGTAAACCACCTAGGCTTATAAAACAAAACAACCAAGACATGCCATGAAATCAACTACCATACAACCTAAAATTAGTAGGCATCTTCTAATGTGATAGCAATTGATTCACCATCACCGTATTCTTAAACCGGAATGAAATAAGCTTCAAACGAACAGTTACCATGATCACATCACGAATTTCTTCAAGGGAGCGTTTAATCATTTTAAACAAACAGTTGTTACGTTCCAACCAAATAAAGTATGAAGAGGCAGCCGAGATTAATCTCCCAATGATAGTTTGAGTCGTTCTCTTGTGAGACATAGGCTGCAAATGCAGAATGATATCATCCAGAATAGGTGGAACAAGTTCCATATCCGTAAGTCGACGAACGTACAACCAGACCTTCTTAGAGAACGGGCATTCAAAAAACAAATGCGCATGCGTGTCCATTTGTGTATCACACAAAGGGCACCGGAGCTGAGTTAAATCTGTACCAATGCCAACATCCCAATGTCTAAGCTTGTCTTGCGTTTTGAGACTTTCTCTCATCACAAGCCATAGGTGAAAAGTGTGTCGCGGAATACAATGAGAAAACCACACTATTCGGTGCCATAACACCTCAACACCTCTCGGCCTTAGTGCCTCCCAAGTTCTCGAAACAGAAAACTCCACCAGATTACCATTAGGCTCACGTCATTGAACTCGGTAAGGAATGAAAGGATCCAAATTTGGTACTGGAATCAGCCCTAGATTATGGGCCTTTAGGAGCCAAGATTGTGGCCAAATCCACCCACCATTTGAAATCATATCAGCCAGGCAATTTTGGAGTTGAAATCCTTCCTTGTAATATCACGAGCCGAAAGAAACCTAATAAATAGACTTTGAGCACACCATATATCATACCGAACTGAAGTAGTCAATCCGTTACCAACCTTTTTCCAAAACCACGGCTGGACAATATCATGAATTTGTAAGAGCTTTAGCCAGCCCCAACTTAGATTCAACTTCAAAGGGATATCCCAAAAAGTACGCCCTCTTAATTTATACGTGTGTATCCAGCGAACCCATAACGACTCATTATTTGAAACAATGTTCCAAATATGAGTAGTCATTAACGCAATATTAAAAACATCAAGGCTTCGGAGACCGAGGCCTCCTTCACGCTTAGGAAGGCAAATATCCTCCTAAGCCACCTTTGCTTTACCCCTCTTAAACTCACCATTGCACCATAGAAAACCCTGGATGAGCTGATGTATATCATAGATAATACCTTTCGGAATAAGAAGAACCGAAGCCCAATATACATGCATAGATGAGATAATGAACTCACATAATTGAAGCCTCCTAGCAAAAGATAAAGACTTATTCTTCCAATCGCCAATCCTGTTTTTGGCCTTTTCAACAAGAATTTTACAATCCTTGTTTAAAAGCCTCAAAAAAATAAGCGGAACCCCAAGATATTTCACGGGCAAATCCCTTCCGAAAAAGGCATAATATTAAGAATGACAAGCTTAACATGGGATAAAACATTACAAAAATACGCTGTGCTCTTCGGAATGCTCGGAACTAAATCTGATGACCTTTTAAACTCATCAAGAGAGTCCATAATAACCATGGCAGATTCAACATCCCCACAAGCAAAATTAAAAAGATCATCTGCAAAACAAACATTAATAATCTGGAGCTCTTCACAATGGTTATGGAACCTGAAATTATCCGAATGACGAACCCTGCGTTTAAGAATAAGTGTTAAGACCTCCATCACTAATGTGAATAAATAAGGAGAAAGAGGGTCACCTTGACGCAACCCTCTTCTTCCTTTAAAAAATCCATGAATGTTTTCGTCCGTTTTCGTACGTTTACAGGCATTTTTGTATGTTTACGTCCGTTTTCGTACATTTTCGTCCTCTTTTAAGTTTTCGTCCGTTTTTCACTTTTTCGTCCGTTTTCTTCCATCTTTTACGTTTTTTTCTGTTTTCTTACATTTTCGTACGCAAATGTAGGAAAACGGGTAAAAACGTAAAAGAAGGTAGAAAACGGACGAAAACGCAAGAATACGGACGAGAACGTACGAAAACGAACGAAAACGTAAAAAACGGACAAAAACTTTCGAAAATGTAAGAAAACGGACAAAAACGTAAGAACATAAGAAGATGGAAGAAAATGGATGAAAACGCAAGAAAACGAACGAAAACACAAGAAAACGGGCAGAAACGTAAGAAAACGTACGAAGACGGACGGAAACATAAGAAAACGTACAAAAACAGATGAAAACGTAAAAAACGCAAGAAAAAGTAAAAAACGTGCGAAAACGAGCGAAAACGTAAAAAACGTGCTAAACGAGCGAAAACGTGCGAAACGAGCAAAAACGTGCGAAAATGAGCGAAAACGTAGAAAAACGTGCGAAAACGTAGAAAAACGTAGAACAACGTGCGAAAACATGCGAAACGAGTGAAAACGTAGAAAAACGTGTGAAAACGTAAAAAACGTGCGAAACGAGCGGAAACGTAGAAAAACGTGCGAAAACGTACAAAAGCTGATAAAAACATATTAAACTATAAACAAAAATTTGGACCATTTACCCGTTTGACCCAAGACTGTTTGACCTCATGTCTATTTGGTCCGCGCCCGTTTGATCCGTAATTTAAAAACCGCCCGTTTGGCCCGTACCCATTTGGCCCATGCCCGTTTAGCCCGTTACTCGTACCCGCCCTACCCGTCCATTTTGCCACCTCTATATGATTAAGGGTCTGTTTGGTTTAAATTATTTAGTTGGCTTAAAAAATACCTAACTAGAATAAAGTTGAATGATAGGAGATAATTGATGGTATATGTGATGTGTCATGTGTATCTCTGTCTATGTTTTACAAAAAAAACCCAATGTGTATGCTGCAAATTTTTCGAAGTTGTTATCCCATCTAGCAAGTAGTGTTTTCTATGACTCAGTAGTGACAATTACGGTTTGCGAATGTTAATAGAATTGTACTATCTGTTAACTTTGTTATACTTAAAAATGGTTTTGCAATATTATTAATCAAATCATTATTTTAAGTCTTTCAGTTGAATAATCATTTGCGTCATATTAAATAATTAAGTGGTATACAACTACAAGTGGACCATTTCTTAGATATACTGTCATATGTGAGATATAGGTGTTTTATAATAGTAATATTATAGCAAATATAAAATTACATGTTTCGAGTTAAGAGGATTGGTTAATGTTAGTCAACTTTGAAGCGGGGTAGTTAAAACCAATATTGATGTAACACTACTTTTCGTCTTAGATCCAATGTCACCATTTCAGCCCACGTATACGACTCTTTAGTAATTCAGAAATGCAAAAACCTGGAGCTCGACTACTTCAGTATTTGTTTCTTTTCCTACTCTTACTTTTGGTGTCTTAATCACCGTAGCTTTTGGTGCTTCCTTATCTGATGCATTTACTGCCTCTAGTACTCCGGCGTACTCCGTCGTTGGGCTCTTTGCCCACTCCTACTTTACTCTGCTGAATTTCTGATACTATATAAATATGCAGGAACTCACGTCACAACACCAAAATTTAGGATGGTCTTAATTCAATGAAGCTATGTGATGATGCCGGTAAACCTTAGCGCACATCTGTAACTTTATCACCATGGTTACGCTCTACTTTTTCAGGAAAGTATTTCTTTTATTCTATTTAATTATTTTAACTGTGTTTTTCGTTTGAAATTAAGAGGCTTTTGTAGAGATAATGTATATCGGAGGTCGACGGTTAGTGAACGTTGAAGCTAAGTGATGCATGTATTTTGAGTCTTATATACTTATATTTTGAGTAAATTACACCGTTCGTCTTTGTGGTTTGCGTTGACCGCAGACTTTCATCATTTGACCGAAAAAAATGCACCGTCCGTCTTTAAGTGAGAAACGTTTTCTGTCGTTAGTCTCTCCCTTTAACGACAGTCACTAACGCTCGTTGACACGGCTCAAGTGAGGGTATTTTTGTCCTTTAAAGTCTGCACATTTGGATAAAACGGTCATTTCCACCCTTGTGACTCACCAAAACATTTTATAATATTGATACTCTGTATTTGGTCCACCAACAGTCAACACCTATCAAACTACCCATCCTACCTTCCCCACCATCTCCAGCCACCTTAAAAAAATCCAGAATCAACGCCTAAAATGCTAAATTAAAACCCACAATCGACAAACACTAAAACCATTTATGTTTCATCTTTAATTAAAATAAGCCACCACTTATAAGTTTATCTATCATTTTCATTGATGAAATCACCTTTCATTTCGTCTCTTTCTGTAACAAACAACAACCAGATCAACATAAAGAACATTCATTTTGATAATAAATCATTAAAGAAAATCTATTTCTTTTTCTTCTATCTTGATCCAAAGTGTTCCCCCATATGGCACTTGTTGTTTCCTTCTTTTTAACCCGACAACGACCATTGGATTTAGTTTTGTGATGTGTTAGTCATAATTTATTATGGGTTTTATAAGGTTATAACTTTTAGATCTAAAGTTGATCGAGTAGGTTAATATGGAGGGATGGTGTTTCCAGTTGAGAATGAATGGCATGTGGTGGCGACCGGATTTAGACATGTGGCGGATGTATAACACTTGTTGTCGTGGCCATCGAACCATGACATGTCAAAACCAAAACTACCAACGTAACCCACTTTAAGAAAGCTATTATCAAAGATGAAGAGATGAAGAAAGGTAGTTGTGGGACCCACATTACGGAATAAGGTTTTTTTGATAGATATGGGGTTTATTATAAAATTAAATTGCTTAATGAGATTTATGATATATGATAATTGAAACATTTGGTAAACCCCATACCATAAATCTCATTAAGCAATTCGGGATAAAAACTGTGTTTATTGAAAATGTATAGTATGGTGGTGTTTGTGTGTTTTTAAGAAGCTAGTTAGTAAATGACTAAATGTAAAAACAGCTCTGGATTTTGAACGTGATGGTGGTATCTTTTAAAAATGATGGTGGTGGATATGGAATGGAAGACATGGCGGTGTGGATGAGGAGGGGCTGAACTTTTAAGATAAAGATGGTGACAGAGGGTGTGTGGGGAGAGATAGTTTGGGTTTTATTATTATATCTTTATTTGTTAGTCTTTAATAGAAAAAGAAAAAATTAAATAGCAAATTTACCATTATACCCTCATTTAAATATCAAGTGGTGTGACTTAACAGCTGTTAATGAGGGTCGTTAAAGGAAGGGACTAACGACAGAAAACGTTTCCCACTTGAGCATTGTATACTATTTAAAGAATATGTGCTAGCATAATACATACCCCGCTGTGGCGGGATTGTGTATGTTGTTGTTGTTGTTATGCTAGCATAATACATAAAGGTATGCTCCATCTTTTTGCACCTCCTGACATGAATTGATGAATATGTTGTTCATTAATGCATCACTTCCTTAAGAACAGTTTTGATTAGTAATGATGAGGTGAATGTTACATAATATGTCTGTTATGGTGGGTCATACTGGAATCTGCTATGTGTTGTGCAATGTTTTTTTTAACTTAAGCAATTTGTACCATGTATGATTTATGTTAGAGGAGGTATTTATGGTTACTTTGTTTATGAACGGGTCAATTTGGATATGGTATTTATTCTTAGGAAGTTAAAATATCCACCAAGTCATTTTTAACGACACATTTGCGCATTTTTTAGCATATGTGCCGTGTTAACACCTCTTATGAGTTTTGCACTTTTTAAACCGTTTAATCAGATTCATTGGTTGTAATCATTTTTTACCAGCTTTGCAATTAGTTTCCGTGTTTCTTGGCCGATATCCGACTCTAATAAGCTTCTGGTATCTCAGGTACATGTGAGTTCAGGCTCAGATATCACAGGTTGATCACTCGGGTTATGAAAATGGCTAATGAAAGATGGGCAACAACAATTCATTCGGATAAAATCCGTTAACGAATCCCACTTCTTTGAAGACCATGAATTAGTATCGAGATATAACGTAATATGTAGTTTGTATTCAAAGTCTATAGAAAGAGGTTTGAGCAACAAAAGGGAAACTAAAATTTTGCATTATAACCGTTAGTTGTATAAAAGCGTTTGTTGAATGTAGTTGTAGTAGAAAATCATTTAAGATGGTCAAAATCAAAATTAACGTAAAATCCCGCGCTCCGTAGCGGATCGTTGGGAAAGAAATGTTAGGAGAAACGCTAGAATCTTGCTTGGACGTCAATATACACATTTCCCGAGTGTTGCATTAAATGCTCCGGGTCGACCCGACCCGGGTGCATTTAATGCACCGTGTCGACCCGTTTACCCCACCTGCAACCCGTTCGTCCGACCCGAAACCCACCCACAACCCGCCGGTATTTACGAAATAGCCCATCGGGTATTTACAAAATACCCCCTCGCATTATGTGTAAAATTACAAAAACTACCCTCATTTTAAAAAAATTACAAAATACCCCCTCCCCCCACTGATAGCTGTTAAGTAACGACCGTTAGTTTTTTTCAGAATTTATGAAAATAGTCCTTTGGGTCGGTCGTTACTTAACGGCAATTAACTTAATTTTTTTTTGCAATTTACAAAAATATACCCCCTCTCACGTCCAACCGAAAACAACGCCCAATAACAATCCCGCAGCGAAGCGCGGACAAACCCACTCGCTTATATTAAAGAGGAGGTGTTGTTACAATAAAATAAGAACGACTTCACGAGTAACAACGTAATAAAAAAACAAATTTTCAAAACGCAACCTGAAGCATTTTAGACGTTACAAAATCGACCTTCAACTTTTACCTATTGACGACTTTTTTATATAACAAACTTCATTTATTAAATATAGAGCGCATATTTATCGATTCATTCGTGAAAAAATGTCACTGAAAAGATCGTCTAATTGCGAACAAAACGAGCTCAATATTGCAATGCTTTTTCACATGCGTACGATTTTATTAAAAATGTTGAAGTTTAATATATATATTTTAGATATTTACGGAAATAGTCTTTGTGGTTATCGGTTCGTTGCAAGGTGAGTCCCAACACCTGACAAATAGTACTTGGCGTTATCGGTCTGTTGCAAAAATAGTCCCACACACTCCGTGGCAGCGCGCGGGTTGCGAACCTCGTTGGAAAAGAAATGTTAGGAGAAAAGCTAGAATATTGCTTGTCCGTAATGACAAGATACGTTAGGAAAAAATAACAAAACGATTCGAGCTAAGTTCGAGCCTGTCAGAGCTCGAGATTGATTCGTTTATATATATGAAGCATGAGTTTGGGTGACGGAGCCAGAAACTTTTAGTAGGGTGGGCCGGAATAAATATACAAGGAAAAAAATGGATGAACAATTTTAAGAGTCTCAAAACAAGAGCTTTTCGTTTAAACCGCTCACGATGTCGTCAAAATCATCTAAAATAGTATCTAAATTGTCAAAGCTTATAAACAAAATTAATTAGTATAATATTAAGCAATGATAAGAAAAAATAATAAATTCTTTTACCTTAAAAGTAAAAAAACATAACCAATATAAATGAATGCCTCTTAAATCATAATAAGCAGTTTAAACCAAAACAAGTAAACCCATCTCTAGCTAACAACAAATTTTTATGCGGATGCCTTCTAATACTAATTTTGATGGATTGGTAAGATGGGCCGTAAGTAAATTTATTGAAATAAATAGGTTGGGTACATTAGAATATACACATATTACTTGTATTTGGTAAAAGATTTGGGTTGGCCTTGGCCCACCCTACTTTCAACATAGCTCGTCCTTGGGCTCGGGCTCGTTTCGAGCCTCATATTTTGAACTCGAGCTCAACTCACGAAAATTTTCACAAACTCGAGCTCGGCTTGGGCTCGACGAGTTTATATGACGTTTTGAAGTAAATAAAGTTTAAATGAAACTCGGCTTGTTTGTCATACTAGGCTCGAGCTCGTATATACATAGTTAGACGTATAGACAATATATATAGTTATATAATTTTAAGGTTCGTTTAGTCTAGCGAGCCTAATAAATCTTTATATATAAAGTTCGAGCTCAATCTCAATTAATATAAGAGCCCAAACATAGGCTCAAGGCTGAGGCTTGAACTCGTTTAGACTCGGTTCGTTTGAGCATTTTACCGATCTGACCTCGAGCTTTTCACAAACGGCTCGGCTCATTTTCACCTTTAACTGAAATTGTGAATAGAGTTGTAGACTGAGAGGGAAAGTGAAAGTGAGTGCATAGAAATATATTCTTTTAGTAAGCTACATGAGGTAATATTTGATTTTCAGATATTATGAAAGATTAATTTTTTATGATCTTTTAATTATAAATTATGTCTGTTAAACAAACTTATATTTTAAGCAACTCATTTTTTTAAATATAAACATAATCTCTCAATAATCTTGTTTGACAAACATACCTTAAAGTAGCTTCTAAAAGTACACCAGAAATAAAAAAATAGATTTATTTAAATGTTATTTCTATCATTAAACTTGAATTTTGATATATTTTAAATTGTTTTCGGTTTTACAATGTGTTAAAAGTGATATCAAAGTCACTCCAGAGTTGTTTCGGTTGTTGGATTTTGACCTCGTCAAAGAAGATGAGACCCTCACAGGACACAGGGTCCTGGGGTATGATTGATATTAGGAGTTTAACTGAAAACGTTTGCAACAAATCATCTTACATTGTCAAGATATGCAAATAGTCAAATAGTCATTGCTTTCTTCTCTCAATATTATATTCTCACGCATTAATGATGTTCGCAACAAAATAGTAACTCAATCAACAACGATATTGAGTTTTTGTTTGGGGCGGTATGGTAACGTGTCTTAACGCCATGCCACTTAGGCATAACGCGTGGCGGGGCGTTATGGTACCGTAACCTTTAAGAACGGTTCTTTTCTTCATCTAATCGACAACTATATTTTCTCATTTTTATTGAACTTAAAATTCATAACATCTCGGTTGTCTTTTTTCTTTCTTTAGGAACAAAGGGTCCGTTTGGTTTGTAGATGGGCTTAGGATTTGGATTTGGATTTGAATTTAAATTTGGATTAAGGATGCGTTTGATATCCGGTTGTAGCCTATTTGGACTCAAAGAGATAAAAAAAATTGTTTGGTTCTTCCCTTTTGGACTCACGCGCCACTATCAACCCCAAATCTTAATTCAATGCATTTTGGTGGGTTTTGACCATCTATATTGATAAAATGCATTTTTTAGCTTTTAAAAAATTGTCAACCACACAATAGAGTTTTTACTTTTTATTTTTTATGTAAAAATAATATATCTCAACTCAAATAATTATAAAATGTGTATATTTTTTGTTAGATGCTATGTTTGCTAAGTAGATATCATACGAAAGCTATATGAATAAAAGAGATGAGCTAGAGAGTATTTTTATCATTTTTAAAAATTTTATTTTAAAAGGGAAAAATAGAAATGAGAAGGAGAAGTGAGTGTTACAAAGACAAGACATGTATATATACTCCTCCAAGATGAGTATATATACTTATTACTAAACTATTTCTATTTTCCCTAAACTTAGTCAAACCTTGGTCAACTTTACTTAACTTTGACCAAGATAGACTTTATTACATCATATCTACTAATAAAACTATAAACTAAGCTAAGACCAATTTCTAATAATAATTAACACTTTTATCGTTCCTAACAATCTCCCCTTAAAGGTTGATTATTACAGACGCTTCATCGTCGGTAGAATTGGTCTTCCATTCATAAAAGATTCCCATATCGGCATTTGTTGTCGGTGACTTAGACGCTTGGAAATTTCTCTTTCGTATGCCTTCATTACGTCTTGATCTAATTCACCTAGCAAAGGTGGTTTCTTCAAAAACTTACTTTCAAACATTCTGAGCTTTACCTCATTCAAAACCTTTTTCAGTGTAGCATCACAGAACTTAACAATCTCTTCCAAATACATAACTCTTTTCTCATCTTTACTGTTTAAGTAAATCAAGCCCATTTGTGGCTCATCTACTATTGTGTACGGTGCATGTTCTTCAATACCAGGAAATGTTAATGTTGGTGCTGTTAAGTTTACCTTCATTTGATAACTTTCTATTCCCAGCTGGAAATCATGAACCCTCTCCCAGATCACACAACTTCTGATAAACGTTATCAATGAGTTCATTAGCTTGACTTTTCGATTATCAATCTCCTTGCTTCGACAGAGATAATACAAGTCTTCAATATCGTTTTTGTTCAAGTACTTGAAGTCGGCTTCAGAAAAACTATCAGGCTTATCGTTAGCTCTCATTACCAGAATTTGCTCCATAAAATCCAACCCATGTGGTTGATCAGTGACAATTCTGACAACTTCTGTAATCCTGTGATTCGAGTAATAGTCTTCTGGATTTTTCCTGACTTTCTTTTGATTTTGCTTGTATACTCTTTTATGCCATGAATCCTTCCAATGTTGAATTGATAACCGTGCATCTTCATTGAAAGTCTTGAACTCTTTCCGAACCCATCGATTTAACTTTTCTTCTAGATCAGGCTCTGGAAATTCTTCTGCATGAATCTTGTGGAGTGACAAAATATACTTCTTTTCCTTGGTATTTCCATACTTCAAGAAGAATAAATCTTTATTATACAGAGGTCTTGGGGGTTCATTTGGATTCCTTTGTGGTCCATAGAAAATGAGAGTCTTTGGTATTGTACGTGGAATATCTTGTTGTCTGCTTTCCCAAACTATCTGATTTTCCATGAATACCACATTATGGAAGCAATAGTACTTGATCTACTTGTAAGATATATCTTAGTTATTGTCCGACAATCTTGTCGAAAATGTTGTTTTGAGGTACATAAGAGATTGCGTAAGACTTTGACACACGCGCTTGAGCTTTCATCATGTATGTATCTTTGTCGATTGAGCATGAGGTCTTAAATCTTGACTCCGCTGGAATGAGGTTGTAACATCGTCACTTATACCTAAAAATTAGTGTTAGTGATAAACAATAGATATAGATGAATATGGCTTTTTCATTCGTCATAAGTTCAGTTACATTAACCTCTAGTTTTGTAGAAACAGTTTTATAGTATAAATACTGTACTTGTGATCAGGTAGGCTCAATTTAGAAGAACCTCCTTGAGAGGGTTTCCAGCTCAAAGTATTAGATCCTCTAATGCGATTGCATTAGATTCACCATACTTGCTTGTTCTCATTACCGGAACGTCTCAAAGCAAAAAACACGGTAAGAGTAAATCAGATAGTTACTATCTTTCTGATTGAGTCGGTAGTTCATATACTGGACCAAAATTGATATCCGGTTGGCACAAGCTTGATTCGTATAGAATATCGCAAGTCACCTACCAAGAACTTGTTTGATGTTGGCTCAAGAAGGATTTCCATCGTCACTGTGAATACTAAAGAGTATCACTCTGATGTTCTGGCAATTTATCACAAGGATAATGCGTAGGACTCTTTGATACCAAATGTTGTATAATGATGTACGACATTTTGTATATTGGAACTTGTGTCCTAGTGAGGTTTTTAATAGATCTCGTTGGCTCTAGACTCTATAAGTGCACATTTGTTATTTGGTAATCGAAGGCTGGAGCGGACTGCCACCTTTTCAATATCAACGATCTCGGAATGAGAAAGCCGATAGAAACGTGTTGATCTCCGTAAGAAATGAAACAAACTTCTTTTGAGAGAAGCTTGAGTAGCTGGGATGGGTTGTGCATTGCATCACTGGGTCCATGATGACTTGTTTTCAATATCAGAATCATCTTTGTGATTGCTGATAAGTTATACATTGACCTAGTTTCTGCCTAAGGTTGTGTAGAGGGCTTCTTTCTTTTCATCCTTTATCCTTTCAATTCTTTTTAATTCTTTAACCCCTTCAATGTTAAGCCAACGAGTCCTCATTATCACCTTGTTGGGTTTGTTCCAGTGATAACTCATGCCTTGGATAACATTCTTCTCGATCTCACTTTACTCCTTTTTTCGATCATACCTAGGACTTCTACTCTATCTATTAGAGTGTTCCTGGGTAGATCCCTCCGGTTCTGGCTGGATCATGGAACGAATATACCTAACCTTAACCGCCTTATAACTCCTTGAGAAACAACGGTTGGTCGGTCTTTGGGGTATTGCCATGAAGATCCATAAACCATTTGATAAAAAATCAATCAACGTGTCTGAGAAATCCTTTAAGACACATTGAGAGTTTTCAGAATTACCAAAAAGCTCCCCCTACACATATGCACCATATTATGAAAGTGTTTTGCACATGCAAGGTTTGGGAACGCACTTATAGATTGAAGATCGTATCCGTTATTAATCCGTATTGATCAATTTTAATCACTATTCTCTCCCTCAAAAATTGCATATGTGGTTACAATTTTTGACAATTAGTGAATTAAAAACAAGTGAATGTCCGGAATTCACATGAGCCTAACTAAGTCTTGGGAGAACAGGAGTGCATGCAGAATGAAACTTATAATTATACTCCCCCTCAATTATAGAATATAGTGAAAACTTGGAGTGGGAGTTTGTTGAGCACACAATTTTGAAAGAATTTGAAATTTTCTTTTTGAAAATATCTTGAAAAATTGTGCCCAACAAGAAAATGATGTTAGATGTATCTTGTTAATTATCATTTCCTTAGAACTTCTCTTGAGCATTCAAAACTTTGAATGTTTATATGACTTTGCTCAAGACCGAGAAGGTATGAACTTCCCGTTATTGAGGATAAATGTACATAAATGAACATTTTCCTTTCTTTAAGGTCCGAGTCCTAAGCTGACATTTACTTAGAAGTCGTAGAGAAAAAGTGAAAGGACATGTTTTTGAAAGCATTTTAAAACTCTCGCTCGAACTTCATTTATTCACCCGTGTTAATATTAATCAACATTTCTAGGTGCGCAAATGTTATCGATTGTCGAGAGACATGCCGGAGAAGATTATTTTTGTATTTTTTGAAATTTTTGATTTTGTATTTTGCTTTTATATGTTTTATAATTTTATATTTTGTTTTTTTCCTGGTTTATAAATCAAAATAAAAAGAAAGATCAAAAAATATTTACAAGTCGAATTTGTACCATTAGCAGAGATAGTTGTTTCGTAGAGTTGAAGTAATGAAGTTTGAATCTTGTTGTTGTTGACATTTATAGATGCAATCAGCATAAGTACCGCGGAAGACTTTGAAACAACATGATTTTCTTCCTTTGATAATTCGTCGAACAAATGACCGAATAGACTTTCCAACTCTACCATCGACGTCATGACTATCATATCTACTAAAGTGAAAACAAGAAGATTTCTCTTCTTTTTAAGGTAAAGCGCACTGAAGCGTACACTCCCTTTTTCTTTGAAGAACGAGTTGCAATCTGACATTTGATTACAAGCCATTGACTTGAGCTAACAAACTTTGAAATGTTTTTGATACTATTCTCAAGACCGAAAGATTCTCTTTTCGTTGTTAAGAAAAACGCACTGATACGTGCATTTTCCTTATTCTTTGAAGAACGGGTTATTATTCTGACAATTAATAAATAAACCATTGATTGAAAATTAGAGAACAACAATCATAGATCGAAGTAAGCTGTTTCCGTAGTCTTGATAACCTGCCAAGAAGAAAGTGGAATTCGCAAACCCTTGCTTGAAAGGTTTCGAGGATTAGTAGTCTTGCTTGTCACACGCAGATTTATCCGATTTGATTCCGGTGTTACTGGATGCAGTTAATTTTCCACACATGGCAAAAATTCTTCCAGTTGGAACCCACCTAAGACAATTTCTAGGTTTGCTAGGCCTAGATGAAGCAAGACTTCCTTGGAACCCTAACTCCTTTGATTTCCTGACATTTGCCTTATGTTTCTTTTGATTTTCAAGTTTTGAGACATTGGCACTTTGGTTATCAGCACGGGAATTCATGTCATTCACATGATTAAGCATACAGACATCATGATTGCCAGTAACAAAACATTGCTTACACATAGCACAAACAACTTCTGATTTAGCATTTCTAACGGCAAGCTTAATGTTATTACATTTAGATGACTTATGCTTCTGAATCTTGGGAATTAGAGAATTCCTATGGTTTTCTTCTAATTTCTCGAAGTTATTCGAGAGGCAACTACTTTTAGACTTAGAGTGAACCCTAGCAGGCTGTGGACTTATAGTCTTAGCAGCGTTGTTTACTCTTGTAGGAGAAAAGCCACATTAGTTAGATTTAGCATGTTACCTATGGATGACATTTGGTTGCGTAGCAGTGATTGAATTGTCCTAACTCTTGAAATACCAGGTTTGTTAGGGACAGAAATTATCACCCTAGAGGTCATAGAATGATTAGACCTAAAGAATCTAGAGGCAATCACCTTAACAGTATGCACACCTTTTGATGCTCGAGTGGGAGGTGCCGAGTTTGAAGTGACTTGTTTGGACAAAGCATTCGGCTATCAACTTTGGGGAGAACCGAGGATTTTGGAAAAGGAGTGACAGAATAAAGTATATTGGTTAAAATAAGGAAGAAAGGTGTTTTCCAAGATTGGAATGCTTTTAAACCAAGTATTCGTTCTTGTACCTTTTGTGGTGCCTTTTCTTTTAGAAACCTTATCAATAACTGGGCCCTAGCTTAGTCATTGTCATAGATGGTGTCCATACAATTGTTTTTTGCAAGAAGTCCAATTATTGAATTGGTTTGAAGCTTATGTCAACTTTGATAAGTCAAACAGGTTCTTGTATGTGGTCTTAAGATTGAGCATTCTTTGGCCATAATTCAAACCTGAGATCTAATGACACTTCTCATCTCAAGTTTTCTGAACAAATGGTCAAGGGTATTTATGCACATTGAGTATCACAACTCCTTACCGGCTTGAGAATCTCCCAACTGAGCTTGCAACCGTTCGATCTTTTGTTGCATGTCATTATAAGCTTTATCATACGAAATCTTGTCATATTTGCATTCTTCACATTTTGTGTACCAATTATTCCAAAGAACAGCGTATTCTTTTTCCTTTTTAATAATGCAATTTTCAAGTTTTTCTTTCGTACGATCAAGCTCAGTTTGGAGATCAGTATACTGCACTTCGTGAGTATGCATATTGAATATACCATGATCATAGCAATTTTCATATTTGGGTACCTCAGTTGATCCATCTGAGTCATAGACGGGAGCATTGTCAGACTGAGTTCCAGATAAGGATGCTTGCTGCAATGTATCCTCTAAAGTGCAGTTCACTTTTACTCTCTCAGTTTCTTCATAAGCATCTGCAGCAGCCATGAATTCACATTCCACTTGAGTGCTTTGGATCCCTGCTTCTTCCTCTTGAGGCAATCTGCAGCTGTTGCTGAAGATAAGCACGCCGTTTCCTTGGCTTTACTGTGCAGTTGCTGGCATAATGACCCTCTCCTCGACAGTTGTAACACCTTATCGGATTACCATTGATACCATTACCATTACCCTCAGCCGGAGCTGTAACAACATTTCCATTCCCATACTGATTTGCAATTTCTGGAACAACACTAAGCCCATTCATATTTTCAACATTCTGAATACCCGGATTATGAACCGCATTTTGCCCAACCTCATTCGCATCATATTGCACAACATATATGTCTACCTGATTTCCAACTTGTCTTAACCATTTTCATTTGATGTCTTGCTCGTGTGCATATCCTGTTGTGCAGTTTACTATTACGGGGGATTAATGAACTTCTTTGGTTGTTTTTGTTGACTGATATTGAATTTGAATGCTTTAGCCAATAAAGCAAGTGCCGTGTTCATTGCAGTTGTGGATCTGAACTGTCTTCTGCGATTCTGCATTGGTTGTGGCATTTTAGTTCGTTTGAATGAGGTTGTGGGACAAAGTTAATTAAGGTTGTGGATTATGTTATGTAGGTAATGAGTGATGATGACTGGGTACCACGTTGTGTCTGAGTGGTTTGCCATTAATGCCAAAGGATCATGTGTGTTTGCAATTCGTTGTGCTCTAAAAGCATTAATGTCTTGCTGAGTCGACATTGCAAAAGTGATGTGAAATGATAAACAAGGATCTTTAGTGGGTAAAGTGATTGTTGTTGTTGTGGATTTGAATCAAATAACGTCAAACATGATTCTTACTCGTCTATGAACAAAACCGTATAATGAAATTAACGGGATTTTACAAGAATCACTAGATAACCGTGATGAATTGATTCGAATCACGGCGAAAAATCCCAAAAACTACTGAAAAGTGTCAATAAATCATAGAAAAACGATGTTTTTGGGCTTTCTAAAAATCCTTAAACCAGCTAAAGGGTGTTACAGGCGTGATCCGTCACGTTTTTCTCTATCGATTTGAAGGTCACGTGCCTAAACGAGACTTACGGATCAAGTTATGCAGTTTTACTGAAACCCTTTTCTTCTCTGTTCGATCTGACGCTAGTTCGATTCCACGCTCGTTCGATCGACTCTAGTTCCGATCCACGCTAGTTCCGGTCCTTCCTACGTACGAACGACGCTATTATCGATCCTTCCGCGTCGATCTGATCGACGATAGATCGATCCTTCGCTCGTCTCGCTCCGACGCTAGTTCGAACCTTCCTCGTTCGATCAGACGCTAGTTCGATCGTTGCTAGTTCTGATCGCCCCTAGTTTCAACCTCGCTCGTTCGATCGATGCTAGTTCGATTTTTGCCTCGTTCGATCGAAGCTAGTACGATTAGTGCTAAGTTCGAAACGAGCGCTATTTCGACTAGGTGAGTTCGATTGATCTAGTTCGATGGTGCTTGTTTCGATCCACAAGAATACACTCGTTCGATGGTCCCTTGTTCGATCGTTCCTAGTACGAACCAAACACACCACTCGTTTCGATTCATCGCGTAGTTCGAACCAAACTCGTTCGAACCTTGTTGAAAATCACTCGTTCGAACTTCGCTAGTATGTTGCTCGATTCTTTGCTTCTTTCCGACCTTGCGTTTTGCACAAACAACCACAACGAACCACAAGCACTAAGCCACAAGCACTAAACCACAAGGTTCTTGTACAAACAAACAAAAAAAATTCGAATAGAAAAAAAAATTAATAAGCCGAAACAATAATCTCTAATAAGTTACCACAAACAAATCACTTAAACCCAACCTTGGCTCTGATACCACTTGTTAGGATATCATTTCATCACCTCAAACACAAAAATAAGAAAATAGATTTTAGAGAGGAGACAGTAAAAAAACAAGAAAATGTTACTTGTTCATAAAACAAAAAGAAAAATGAGAAGCAACCCCCTCTCCACACTTGGAGAGGGCTTTAAATAGTTACGAAGAGTGTACTATTCTTGAGCTTTGAGTTGGCCGGTTCATAGAACAAATGGGCCTATGATGCCCCGACAACTAGGCCCAACTAGCTAACCTAAATTCCCGTAAACTACGTTTTACTTATACAAGGCTCTGGGTAATATTTAATGCCCATGCACTTTAATAAATACACGTTTAACACTAAAGAAATATAGTTTTTCACTTCAAAATCGGATGAGCCATGAGTATTCTTAAAGCTAGTGAAGTCATGTCACTTTTCCAATCTTGAATGTCGTATGACGGTATTTGATCAAGGGCAAAACAACTTCTAATGTTCCAGAGATGTTAAATCCTACCTTGGAAAGTATTTTGCTATGAAAGATTTAGGTAAAGCTGCATATATTATTGGAATCAAGATCTACAGAGATAGATCATGGCGGTTAATTAGTTTGTGACAAAGTTATTATATTGAGAAAAATCTTAAAGAGAATTAACAAGGAAATTCCCAAACGTGCAAGTATCCCCATGCAAGAAAAGCTAAGACAGAGAAAACATAAGGTGCTTCAACACCTGCTAAATTGAAGCGCATGTAAAATGTGCCATATGCCTCGGCTGTGGGTTCTATTATGTATGTTGTGAGATGTACTCGCCCTGATGTTGCGTTCGCTCAGAACATAACAAGCCAATTTTAACAGAATCTAGGTGATCTTCACTGGACTACTGTTAAGAACATTCTGAAGTATCTAGGGAATACTAAGGATATGTTTCTTGTTTATGGAGGTGATATAAAACAAGAGCTCAGTGTTCTATCTACACCGATGCTGGGATATCGACATATGCTGATGACCTCACTCTCAGACTGATATGTATTCGTTTTAAATGGAGGTGTTGTTGACTGGAAGAGTACAAACAAAGCATCTTCGCAACTTCATCTGCAAAAGATGATTATATTTGATGCTTATGATGCTTCTAAGGAAGCTGTTTGGGTTAGGAAATTCACTTCTAGGCTGAGTGTTGTTCCCATAATTGAAGAACCCATAAATATGTATTGTGATAATACTATAGCAATTAATATAGCTAATGAATCAAGAATCACTAAAGGTGCTAGATATATCATGCCAAAGTTCAACTACATTACGAAAATTATTGAATACATGACATAAAGTTAGAAAAAGTTCACACAGATGACAACTTAGTTGATACTTTTACTAAAGCATTGGCCTTTCCAAAGCATTCAGAACATACTAGGAATATTGGAATGCTTCCAGCTAGTAGTCTCATGTAAATCTGTGTTTTATTAGTATTTGGATAATTGGGATTGTAAGACAATTTTATTTCTGATAATAAATGATACTGGTTATTGTTTCCAACACATAATAAATTTTATCCTATATTTGCATATTATAATCCTTGATTGATTATCATTCTAAATTGCCATTGTCGGTTTACAATAAGGGGAGTAATGTTACATAAGGCAAATGTTGAGTGTTGGTTATATTCTTTGAATATATGTATGGTTCCCGCCAAACTCATATGTTATTCATGAGGGATGCACATTGGACACCCCAACCTTCGAATATTTACTTTTGGATTCGTTTTCATAAGTAAGTTTTCGAATATGGTTAGTTAAGTGATCCTTAGACTTGAGAATACAAACAAGTTCTGGTATGTGTGGATATCACTTTTTAATTCTAAGTCAAACGATGTCCTGAAAATGGTAGTTATAAAGGCTATTATTAGAAGTGATGTGAAGCAGCATTCACAACACTTGTATTCAACAAAGAATTTGTTCCTCCACTTGATATGTGCAGAATGATACCTTGGCGCCTCTCCAGAATTAATCAGATAATTGTTTGGCCGAACCCAAAGGGTAATGCAAGATGATTCTTGATTATATTTGGTATATATGAATTAAGTTCTATAACAAGAATCTAAATGTTAAACTATATGGAACGAGTAGGATCCATATCCATTGGTAAACGGTATCATGTAATCAAAGGATGATTATATCAAAAGATACATAACCATGGCTACTGAAATGTTTTGAAACTTGATCCAGACATTTTCTAGTTTTAAACAACGAATAAGAGTGTGATAGACGTTTCTTGTCCGATAGTTTATGTGCGCTGTCTGCTACTCCACCTCCCAAGTGGAGCTATTGGAAAATGTAAGTTGGATTAGCTATATACGACTACAATCGTTGAGCCTATCAGGGGCACAACACATTAAAACACTAGAGTGTTTTTTGACCTTAACGTACAGATTTTATAAAAGTTAAACCTTTGACTAAAACTGACTAGGAAATATCCTAAGGATGCCCTAAGGTTATGGTCGGGTATAGAAGGATCTAGAGGGTGTCCAGGTTCATTGGTTAAGGGATAAGAAAGAGAGGAAGAGGTGTGATAAGGTTTGGAGTGTATTTTTTAGTCTTATCATGAGTAAGGGGTTAGAGACTATAAATACCCCCACCCCTTAGCTCATTTGGACGACATCACAACCTTAATAACTCGGTAAATTCATTTCCCTCTCCTTTCCAATTAAAACAGCAATTTCATAAACCCAAATTAAAGTTCTGCCATTTTTGGTTTCCTTCTTCCACTCTGTGATTTTGATACTCCATAATGGTAATTCAAGGTTTGATCGATCACATAGCTTTCATAAAGGTTTAGAATATTGGTTTACTTTAGTACCCTCAGGCGTGACAACAGAAGAAATGACTAGTTTTGGTTAGTTTAATTTTTGGTTGATTAAGCACAAATTCGGTAAACCGCATTCGGAAAAACCCTAGTTCATTTCCTGAATTTGTATAAACAGAAACTTTGGGTGGGTTTTGGTACATTAATTCAGGTTTGTGTGGGTATAAAAGTGATTGTTTGGTTATACATGAAGCAAAGGCTATCATCCCGGGCGCGCTTGAATTGACGTGTTTGTGTGAGCATCCATAGAGGTGGAAATTTACCCACTAGTTTCAAAGCATTTAGTTCTCATTTGATTTGTTCAGGTATTCAACAAGGGTGTAGTTTTCTCGTATCTTTCATGTTTGTTGTAGTCTTAAATCATATTTACCAAACTAGATACATATCCGCTGCTACCGAAGTATATAGTTTACTAGCTGTAAAAATCCAAACACAACTAACTATCATGAAGAACGTGCCCCCCACCACGGATCGAACTCAATTGTCCCACATTACTAAGAGGATGCAATGGTAAGCACTTGCCGACCACTAGCCAGATCAACGAAGACGATAATCAATTTCAATGCCATTGCGGCATCTTTATAAAGGCATCAAATGTTGAATTATTGTATAATTAGCTAGTATATTTTAAAGTTCTTCCAAATAAGTTCTCCAATTATTGTATAGGCTCATTGATTATTAAGGCCTAGCCCATCCAATTTAATTTCCTATATTATATATTGTAACCTTTGTAAAAGATAATATTCAAGGAATCAATTATAACTTCAATATGGTATCACAAACAATTTCTCTCCTAAAAAAAACTCTATACACCGCTCTCCTCCCCTCTCTTCTCACGTCTGTTTTCAACTCCCCTAAACCTTAACCTTAAATTTTGGCATCAATGACCATTGAAGATACACAACCACCCACTCCACCACCATCAAATACCGATAAAATCATTCCTTTTAGCATCCCCAACAAGGTCCCCATTAAATTGGACCTGAAAACATAACTACAATTCTTGGAGCTCTTTCTCTCTAATTATCTTATGTAGTCTCGGCCTCAAATCTCATGTGAAAGAAGACACCGCATCTACAAATCCGGATTGGTGTCAACTTGATGACCTAATCAAGATGCGAATCCTTGGATCTCTTTGTGATTCACTACAAGAACAAGTGGTCACCACACCGGGCAACACAAAAGCATTATGGGATCACTTAAAAGAATTATTCCATGATAATAAGGATGCTCGGATATGATATGTATTACTTTCTTAGTATTTTAGCTATGTTTTTTCCCACCCGTAAGAAGTCTCGTTGGGGAACCGTTTTCCTAACTGGACTTAAGAGTTATAAGGAGCCTCTTGTTGAACCGAATGAGATAGGATAGTTGATCGTTTTTTGGATGCGCGTAATAGGTCTGGACTCGCGGAGTCGGGTGATTCTTGCAGAGGTAAAATCAAACCCAAGCGAGGCCCAACATAAGTTTATCCCGTGCTTTACCTCGTCATGTTGTTATTGATTATTTCTTTCGGATATTTCATATTTTGGGAGTCGTTGCGAGACTTTCGTTCCTTTATGTCATTTCGATTTTTTTGATATAAGTAAGTAGTTATTTGATGGAGCATCCTTTATGTGTTAAGTTGGAGTGGTTTAAGATGTGCAATGTGGAATATGTGCTTATATGTGAATTATGATTAAAATGGGTAATCTTGGAAGTAAGTGTGGAAAACTAGAAGGGGGGGTTGAATAGTTTATCGCTTTTTAATTTAATGTTTATGTTTGTTTATAAAACTTAGATTCGACTTTTTGTGAATTCAATACTTGCACAATATGAATAATATAAATAAGTAAGAACAAATAAGGAAATAAGAGATAAGAGTTAGAAACATCAAACCACAACACAATGATTTATAGTGGTTCGGTTACGAAGCACCTCTTCGCCCTACTCCACTCCTCGAGCACATAACTCGAGAGTTTTCTTCAGTATGTCAACAAACTCCCTTATGACGGAGAAAACCGTACATAACTTTCGCTTATACCAATTTCTGACACTAAGCTAGATGTCGAGCTCTAATCTTAGCTAGAACCAATCTATCACGACTTCACAACTTCTTCACTACTTTCACGACTTCACAACACAACTTCACAACTACACAACTTCTTCACGCCTTAGTATTCTTCACCACACTACTTCACTACTTCACTTCTACTTTCACACCTAACTATCACAACTTAGATGAATCACTAAGATTCAACTATACTTACAACAATCACCAAGATCTATCTACTACACAACTTTACAAGATTTACAAATGATTTACAAGTTATGATATGGATGCAACAAGATTGAAATACACACTTGAGGTGTAATACTTCTTCACTTGATGATGGAAATATTCTTCTCTTGCACTTGAGGAATTGAGCTTGGATCAATTGGAAACAAAGCTTTATGATTAAATGATCAAAGGATTTTAATGAGATGTGTGGGTTGTTTTTTATCAGAAAGAATGAGTGTAAAATGTGAGAAAATAGTGGGGAATAGTCCAGTATTTATAGGACATTCTGGAGGAGCGTCTACCTATGAGCGGTCCCCTTAAATAGGTGGACGATCCCCTTAAAGATAAGGGGGTCGCCCATGTATTTAAGGGGGCCACTATAGACTAGGCACTCCTCAGTTTGTCCTTTTGTGTAAGGGGAATTTTCTGAAACTTTCTAGCTGTTTTAGGTCCGAAAATTTGAATTTTAAAATATTTATTTTGAATAAAACATTTCTTTTAATTGTAGAAAATGTTTTGTAATGTTTATAAAAATGTTTGCAACATTTTATAAAAGTATGAGGTGGAATAAAAAATTTTCTTTGATCATAAAATGCATTAAGCATTTATTTATTCATACCTTTAAGTGATATAATTTTCGAAATAAAAATTTACTACTAATTACTTGTTTACGTTTAATTTTACATTGAACGTTTTTATATTTTGTGATTATCAAAATGTAAAGATGTGAAAAATATTAATAATGTTTTTAGGCATTATTTCTATCAACAATCTCCCCCTTTTTGATGATTACAAAATTTAAACTCATTAAATGTAAAATTATTTTTAAACAAGTATTTAGTGAGTTTTATGTCATTTCTCCCCCTTTTCCCCCTTTTTGTAGAATCAAAAAGGCATCGTTGAGAATTGCTAGTAAAATCAACGGAATAAATGCTCCCCCTTGATGTGTGCTCCCCCTCGTTCGAGGGCACCAAGGAATCGAGCTATGGTTTCTTGGCTACAAAAACGAGTTAGAACAATACAAATATTTCTAACATGTAGCAAGAAGGAAAAATATGGCATAATAATAATGCAACCAACAATAATCATCCATTAAAAGTAAAATAGTGTGTGAACCACACTCATGCATACATAAGGAAAATAAATAACATGCTAACATACATGAAAATTTTAAACTACAAAAAGTCCTATAACTAGTAAAGCTCCATAGGACTTGCTTGCAAAATGGTGGATGGATAATTATTTGAGAAACTAAACATAGAGTATGTTTAGTTTGGGGAAGATGATGGAGGTGGTGGGATGATGGTTGTTGGTGGTTGTGAGAGCATATGTTCAATATATGAAAACATATATTGAAGTTCATCCCTTAACCTAAAAATAAGGGTGGTTGTGGACAGAACAAAGGCATGAATCACCCTGCGCTTCGAGTAAATTCCAAAGGATGGGATGCCCAATGATGGGTGGAGAAAGTGATGGTGAGTTGTGATGGACATCTAGTGGAGTAATGGGTGAGAGTGAGAGGGTTATTTCCATTGAGTTGGGTGCTTGAGTTGGAGGTGGTGGAGGAACTCTAGGTGGAGGTGACAATGGGGAGTTTAGATACCCATTGGTGGAGGGTGATGATAAGAGAGTTGGTGATTTTGGTGTGTAGTCAATGGATGAAGATGATGTGTCTTTTGTGGATGGTGTTTTAGAGGGTGCATTAGGAGCACTTGGTGATGAGACTTGAAACTTGGGAGATGGGGTTGTATGTCTTCTTTTGTCAAGTCAATACAAGATTGTTTTGGTGTTATAATTGGGAAATTTTAGGGTTTCTGGAAGGTTGCAAATGAAGCTTGAGGTGATGCCCTGGATGTTGATAATGGTTGATGAATTATGAAAAATAGGTGTATTGGAATGATCATTTGGAGGGGAATTAGGAGAAGGAAAATGGTATAAAATGAATAGTTGAACTATATTAAGTTATTCCAAATTATGTTCAAGCATTCTGGGCAAAGATAGCTGAGACTAGGTAAAAGTTCCGGTTTTCTTGATCTCGTGAATCTTGATCCTTGTGTGTATTTATATTTATATATATATATTTAAAGGATTGGTTTTTGTTGATCAGCCACCCGTTATGAATTAAGGGGGCCGCCCTCTGCTGGTTTCCATTTTTCACAGAAAAACAATTTTTCTCAGAATGTTTTGTGAGAGTATTTATGTTTTGGTGGTTTATTTGCACCAAGCCCTATTGAGTTTTATGAGCACGTTTAATCATATAACATGTAATAAATACATCAAATCATGAAACCAAAGTAGCATAAGTAGTTGATTAAATAAAACATCCAAAGGTTTAAATCATCATAGCAAACAAGTATCTAAAGATAACTAATAACCAAGTCTTTCTGAATAAATCAGATAATCACCACACAAGTTGTTTAGAACATACACATAATTAAGTTAAAAATTGTCTTAAACCACATTTAGCTATCTAGCTAATTTCTCTCTTATGTCTTCACTTCTTCTTCTTGCTAAACACTCCTTTTAATGCCTTTTCAAATGACTTGAACCCTCCGCGCATCTTCTCATGCATTCGTTGCGTTTGGTTGAGCAAGGTGGTTTGTCATGCAAAGAGAGTTTCATCGGTTTGCTCGGAAGAGGAAGGCATATGGTAGTTTTGGTAGTTGAGTGGATGAAGAGAGTTAAGATAGGTGGTAGGAGATGGAGTACTTGCTCGAGAAGTTTCGACATCATCATCGTGTTGATGAGATGACGTGCCTTGATGATGAGAGGATGAAGAAGAGACCGAACGGCGTGCCTTGCCACGATCACTTCGAGGTCGTCGAGTTTGTCTTAGAGCAAGAGGACGCATGACTCGCTCAACAATGTCATAGGTGCCATTGTCAAGATGAGGATACGCTTCCATGACGGATCGATAAAGACGAGTTAAAAACATGCCATAGGGAAGATTTGCGGTTGGAGTAGCTTTTGCACATTCAATTCTTTTGACAAAGAAATAAGCAAGATTGTATTGTTCTTCGGCAACAACACAATACAACATGTGAGCAAGACAAGCGGGGAGACGGTCCCGATGTCCTCCTAGTCCGAATACATTCTCTCGAATGAGTTCTTCCCATTGCTTCATGTTGGGGCTTAGTTCTTTGGTGAGAATTTGATTTGGATTGAGAGCGACCGTTTGACTTTTAATGGTGCGGTCTACCACGACACGTTCCAATTCAAGAAGTCGACGAATGTCGTCAGGAGTAGGAAGATCGATGCAATATGGTCCCTCAATTTCTTGAGAATATTGAAGAGATGCAAGGTCCTACTCGTTTGTAAAAACGGCTTGACTATTGTATGGAATTTTGAGGATTTGACCGAATTGAGCGAGAGTAAGAGTTATGAATTCGTGTTGAATCATAAAAGAGATGACAAGATAGCCATAGTCATCGGTTTGTACCGTGACTTGACTATAGAAGTCTAGAATAAATCTCGGAACAATCGGTTCGTTGATTTGAAAGAGACAATTGAAGCGAATGTTAGTAAAGAGATGCTCAATATTGTTGGATTTGTGGTAGGCTTGATCAACAACATGACCTTCGTGAATGTTGCGGTTTTCGATAGGTTTGTAGAATTGGGCAATAGTAGGGGAGATGCCGGGAATTTTAGATACTTTTGGGATGTAAGATTTAGTGAGAGATACATTGGTGGTAGTAGCTTTCGGCATTTTTGTCACCTAAACAAGTCAACAACAATGTAAAAAAATGCAAAAATAAAAAGAGTATGTAAGAAAAATACTATATGTGGAACCAAAATTACTTCGACTCTAAAAAATAAAAACCTAAGAAGTAATTTTTATGTTCCTTAGTTTATTTTTAACTCAACTTTAAGTATTGACAAATGTATACATTAGATTGTATATTTCGTCAATTCATGTGAGTTTGTTTGCAATTTGCTTATCACTAGTAAAGTACTTATTTTGACTCAAAAATTCTTATTAATTCATGATAAGCCAAACGCTCCCTTATGGGTAGAAATCTTGTCCAATATGTCAAAATATATATGAATTATATATTTTGATGACTCACACTAGTTTGTTATGTGTTTATATACGTGATAAAAATGTAGTGATTGCCATCTCGACTCTAAACAATCATCCTAGGAGATGAATCAAACACTCCTTTATTTTTATAAAATTTTACTCATTGATTTGAAAAATATATATATTTGTGTTTGGATAATCAATACTTGATTATTTTTAACATGTTTTGGCATTAATCAACAATGTGTAAGTTTTAAAAATACATATATGCAAAAATTCGGCCATATGTTCATAAGTATACATGTTCTTAAAATTTTGACTCAATAAGTGTTTTGATTCAATCCTATCAAGGTTGTAGTGTTCCTATGACTATGGGAATCATTATAGTTATGGAAATCCTAGACTAAATCAAGAAATATAACAATAATGAAAAACCCCCAATTTTGATTAAGAACAAAATTGGATGAAATCAAACAAAAAGAAGGTTGAAAAACTTACAAGAAATGTTGTTGATTGACTTCTTAGTGAAAGCCCTTTGCGAATTTTAGTTAATTAGAAGATTTGAGGTTTTGATTTTGATGGCAATGGTGATGGTATTTTCGTCACAGCAGGTAGGAGAAGAGGGAAGAGAGAAAAGTGATGTTTGGTATAAAATTCGACTGTAAGGGGGTGTTTGGTTTTGCAGATAGGCGGTCCCCTTAATTAATTAAGGGCCCACCCTTTTTACACGGCCGGTCCCCTTAATTTTAAGGGGGCCGCCACCTGAGAAGAAAAAAAATTCCTTTGATTTTTGGCTAGTTTTGTGAGAATGAATATTGACAATTTTTTAATTAACTCTTTGTTTAATTAAAAAGTTTCTTTGACTATCTCGGACGAGATAATCAGGATGTCAATACATAAGATGATTTGGTGACTAGACTTCTTGCGAACATGATGAATTAATTTCTTCGAACGAAAAAATTAATTGATACGTTTTGAAATGGGAAAGAGTAGATATTGTGGAGGATGAGAGATTGGAATGGAGTTAAGACTTCAACAAGGCGATTTTGATAGACGTAGTTGAGGCGAGCGTCGAGGTGGAAGGGAGTTTGTTTCATCCATAGTGGTTTAAGACTTTTCCGATGCAAAACTAATCCTACTTCTATGTTAATTATTATCCACTAACTCATTTTTCTTCGTCTACGTGAGTTCGTGGCCATAGAAGATTTCCATTTTATAGTGGTTCATGGATAATCCATGTGAAAGAATGGTTCCTAATGAACAAATTCTTTTAAAAACTAGAAAGCCAACAAATGGCATTTCTAGTGACTACCATATTTCCTAACTATCACTAATACTAAGTATATCATATACCAATCTATAATTTACGTAATTAGAGAGTGAGACGTACCTTAGCCTTCAAGAGAAATTACTTTAAAATCTTCAAGGTAGCAAGCTTTAAGGATGAGGATTTATGGAAATCCTATATGAGTTCTTCAATTTGTTTGACGAAAGCCAAAGGATGCTTGTAGATGATTAACCTCGGAAGATATGATGATTTAGCCATTTGGTCCCCATCGTTTCATGGGTCCGAAGTTATTGTTTCCGAACATGTTTTGCATTTGATTCGGACACATGCACGGTGAACATCTTCCACATTGAGTAAAGCTTGGTTGGTGTGGATGATTCCACATTGTGTGATTAGTGTTAGAGTAATTTGGTCTACCTTGGTCTCTCCTAGGTTGAGGTGTTTTGGAACGAGGATGAGAGTTTTCCTTTCTTCTCGGAGGAGGTGTTTTAGACCTCATTGTGGGTTTAGTAAATCCGACTCCGGGTTTTAAGGAAGGTTTGTAAAAACGTTTTACCTCATCATCACTTGCAATAGGAATTTTAGTATTGTTTATAAGTATAAATTTTGGTTTTGAGTTTGGGTTTGATTCTATCAAATTTTCTTTCGACTCGACTTCTTGAGCTCTTACAAAATTTACTTGTTTGGTTTCGCTAGGTGACCCTTTGGTAAAATTAAATCCTAAACCGGATTTATCTCCGAAAGGTTTTTGAGAACTTATTATTTTCTAAGTGAGTGACTACTATCATTAAATTGATTTAGCCTAGATATTCTTTTCTAAGCTTCTCATTTTCAAGCTTAAAGTCTTGACATAATTTGCATTCTTCATTTACTTCCTTACCTTTTTCTAACCTAGATAATTTATCTTTTAATTCTAGTACTTCATTCTCTAATTCTATTTTACCTTGTTTTAGAGTTTTATTTTTAGCATGACTTTTAGTCCCTATTTTGACTTAGTCTACTAATATTCATATTCTAAGTCATTTTCGTTCTATTTAATGATTGGTCATCACTTTTAAAATATTCGGTTTCGAAAAGAACCTCAATTTGAAGCTTTAGCTATAAAGACACTTTTTCGTCCTTTGTCCTTGCCTCTTATCTTCGTCGCTAACACTAAGAACGATCCTCCAACAAAACCTTTTGATTTTCGATTATTTTGATTGTTTTAGAATTTTCCAATGAGATGATTTTGATTCCACACTAAAAGCATTTTCTTTCGCTTTTTACCATAAACCAACATTTTCTACTTCTTTAGAATGTTTTTTCTCTATCGCCTCGTGGTTGTCTTACAAAATCTTTCGTCTCTTGAAGAATTTCTTGAATTCCTTTTTACGGCCATAGCAATACTCTCGTCTTCCTATCGGAGCTTGGCTTCATCATCACTACTTTCTTTTTCACCTTTAATGCAAGTGATTACTTTGTATCTTTCTTGCCTTTGCCGGTTTCGAAATCTTTCTTTATTACTTCTTCTTAAACTTTTCAAGTTTCCAAATAAGTTCGTACAAGATGTTAAGGTTGTTTTAGATTCTTTTGATTTCCTTCAATTCGCATGGGACTTTCGCGCACCATTTTGGATGTAATGCCCTAAGAAACTTCCGAACACAATGCTATCTAGAAAAATCTTCATCAAGTGGTTTTAGACTAGTAATAATAGTGTTAAATTTAGCAAAGGCATTATCTATTGATTCCTCTTTCGGAATCGTAAATTGTTCATATTGTTGAACAAGAAGATCTATTTTTGTTAGCTATGGACTTGATTATTACCTGATGAGTAGATTAATAAGTTATCTTAAATTTCTTTTGCGGTTTGACATATAAAAATCTTTCGTTTCTTTACGAGAGTGGCAAGCTTATACAATACCTTTTAGCTTCTTATTTTTTGCAAGTTTTTTTAAGTATCATCGTTTTGTTTATGAAAGGTACACTTCACCTTTTTTGTTTCGGGATTATTTTGAATAGAGGAAACTCACCATCGGTAATAACATGCCAAAGATCTAGATCTTTTGACTTCACATAAGTTTCGAATATATTTTTCCAATAAATAAATCCATCACTTTCAAATAGTGGTGGTCTTTGCATAGATTGCCCTTCTAAATATTTTTCTCGTATTCCATTAGATGATTTCAAGTTTAAAAATACAATTTAATTTTAAAAATCTTGTTTGACGTTGGCTCTTGATGCCCAATTGTGGAAACTAGAAGGGGGTTAAAGTTTACCACTTTTTAATTTAAGGTTTTAAAGTGTTTGTAAAAATTCTAGATTCGACTTTATGTGAATTCAACACTTGCACAATATAAACAATATACTTATCTAAACAATTAATAAGATAGTATGAGAAAATAATGCAAGACAAGAGATAAGAGTAAGAACAATCAAACAAACGCGATGATTTATAGTGGTTCGGTTAACAAGCAACTCTTCGCCTACTCTATCCCCGAGACCAAACTCGAAGAGTTTTCTTCACTATGTCAACAAGTTCCCTTATGGCGGAGAAAACCGTACACAACGTTGCTTACATGATTCGAACAAAGCTAAATGTCGGAGTTCTAATATTTAGCTAGAACCAATCTATACAACACGGACCTTTCACTACTTGTTCACATGACTTCACAATCTTACGACTTCTAGACAACTTCAAACACTGTCTTCACAACTTCAAGGACTTCACTCACCACACTACTTATATCACAAAATATCTATCACTATTGGTAGATCACCACGATATTAACTATACTTCCAAAGATCGCCAAGGATCTAGAACGATAAACAAATACAAGATATACAATTGATTACAAATATGTGATATTGAATGCAACAAGGTTGCATACACATAAGGGAGTAATACTTATTCACTGATGATGAAGTATTCTTCTATTGCACTTGAAGATTTAAGCTTGATCATTGGAAACCAAGCTTTATGATTAATATGTCAAAGGCCTACATTCAACAATACTCATTCACATTGTTATTTTAGAGGCGATATGTGGGCTGTTTTGAGCAGAAAGACTTGAAGTTGTAACAGGTGAGTGAAGAAAAAGTAGGGGAAAAAGTCCATCAGTATTTATTAGGAAAACTGAGGAGCGTCTACCATGGGCGGTCCTTAAATAGGGGTGGTGTGGTCCCCTTAAAATTAAGGGGGCCACCCGTGTATTTAAGGGGGTAGCCCTAGACTGGACGCTCCCAAGTTTGTCCTTTTGTATAGGGAGAATTTTTTGGAACTTTCTAGCCGTTTTAAGTCTGAAAATTTGAATTTCAAAATGTTTATTTTGAATAAAACATTTTTTTTAAATGTAAAAATTGTTTTGTAATGACTTTGTCTTCTTCTGAACATGTTCAGCTTCTTTCATAATAGCTTTGCCTTTATCTTTTCTTTTTGCTGCACTTCTTCTTATATACACTAAACTTTCAACGGCAGTTTTAACTTCAGGTCTAGCAATACTAACTTCTTCACCAGCAGTACTAACTGGTACATTAGCAGTACTAATATCAGGCTCAGTAGTATAATCTTCTTCAGGAGCAATAAACTCAAAATCAGATTCCTCAAAATCATGCTCATGCCTCCCCTGAGTCTGTGCACTCATCTGTACTAGAGTAATTCCCTCATCTTCATCAATCTGAGCAATCTTCCTCCCCTGTTTGGAAGGATCCTCCAACTCATCTTCATCTTCTGAAACAACAAGTCTGACCCTTCTTCTAGCTTTGCTTGACTTTACTTTGTGCTCCAACTTCTTCACTTTCATGATGAGCTTAGTGTAAGCAGCACCATATGTCAGTTTGGTCTGCTTTAAGTCGGATTCCAAAGTCTCCACTTTCTTGGATAATGTGGTACAAAGAACCGTCAATTCATTAAGTGTCATACTGCCCTCATCACTTCCAAGTGAGTGAACTCTTAGGAGAGGTGAATCATGGGGCATGGTAGCAGCTTCTTCAGCAACATGGGTTGTTTGCATAGAGGGTGGTGAAGTTGGTGGTTGTGAGGTGGATGGAGCACTGATGGGTGTGTGATGGGACTCAACTGGGATTGTTGATCCTTCACCCTGTAAAATCTGACCCTGAACAAGCATTGTTTGAAACAATGGAGTGTCCACCCCAGTATATCCCTTGGAAGCTCTTTTCATATTGCTAAACAGTTTTTGTGTAAGGGTAGGAGCAATATAAAGTCTTTTATGAGGTAGAAGCAATCTCTTGTGCTTGTTCAAAAAGATTTGTATAAATCTTGGATACATCAAAATTTTTGTCTTACTATCCAAGTTTTTCACCATGGCATCAAAAATCAATTTGGAAAAATTAAAGGTTCTGTTTGTGGCCAAGCAAATGATAGCAGTTGCTATATTGCTACTAAATTGTTCCCAAGCAGTTTTCTTAGAACTTAAGCAGTGAAGGATGGTATGAATAAAAAATTTCCACTGAGGGGAAAAGTTTCCCTTTTGAAAAGTTAAGTTATCAGAATTTGACACACCCCACTAGAGCAAGTTGCTCAAATATTTATGAAGTAGGCAAAGTACTAATACCATCAAAATCTTCTAACTTGAGATGTCTTCTAATAGACGCCTCAGAAACAACCTTGACTTTCCCATCTATTGTAGCAGTGATTTCCTTGTCTCTATTCTCAAGTGTGCTTGCAGAAGCAGTTTGCCAAAACTGCTCTATGAGAGAGACATAGATAGTTGGACTTTCAGTGAGGGTATACCTAATGTGACTTGTAGTGAGAAAATCAATTATATGATGAAATCCTTCACTTCTTTCTGACTTTTGTAAGTAGGCAACCATGTTGTGCTTGTCGCAGAAATCCAAATTCGCCATTTGATGGAGAGAAGTTAGATTAGGGTTCTGGGATATTATTGTAGATGAGAGTATGTGAGCTTGGCAAAGTTAATTGAGATTATATAGAGAGCACTTAGGATTTTGATTTGACTGACTGAATGAAATTTGTTCTTATCTTGAAGAAAGCTTATGATTTTATAGAAAGATCATGAATTCTCCAAATTAGTCAAACCTATAGACGAAGTTGTTGGCAAAAATTTTACAACGGCTATATTTGATTAAGGAAATTTTGTTAAGCCTCAAACAGTCCTAACGGTCACCTACCAGTACTAATTTTAGCCTAACAGTACTAACTTTAAGTCCAGCCGTATTAACTTTATCCACCAGTATTAAGATATTCTTAGCAGTACTAACTTAATACTGACAGTGTTAAGTTTATGCCTAGCAGTATCAACTCCAATTCTGTTCCAACAAGCATTGCCATTATAAATTTAGATTCTCACTATCTCTCTTTTTGTTTTTCAACTCACTAAATCTCTCATTTATTTTTCTTACCCATTCACTCTTTATGTTTTTATCACACAACTCTCTTTCTATTTTTCAGCTCACTATATCTCTCTTTTCTTTTTCTCACCAATTCAGACACTTTTGTACAATGTTCCATCAATTCCATTAGTTTCATGCTGTCCTCCCCACTTCCAAGTGTGTTAACTCTTGAGAGAGGTGGATCATTGGACTTTTTAGATGCATCCTCAAACCTAGTTTAAGCTTCTGCACCCTCAATATGGTATCTTGGCACCTGGGACCACTACCTGAATCGGTTCCCTGAGGAAAAGATTCATTAAGTGTTGCCATGGATTGGGTCCTATTTATGTTACCACTGTCCTGCTCTGCTTCTAAGCTAGAAGCAGTAGTGGCAGCCCTTTCCATTATGTCTTCCCACTCCTTATAGACAGTCTCATCTGCAACAAGGTGAATAGGTCTACTAGACTGAGATATCTCAGTGGTCCTTTTGGCATCCTAGGTTTTTGAGTCTTTTAAAGTTGATATGATTATAAAACAGTGATTGGTTCTTCATTAGAGAGTTGAGCAGATGTAAATGTATATTGGGGATCAGTGGGTTGTCCTGACCCTTCATCTACTTCTGTTGAATGTTATATTTCCCTTCATCTAATCTTAATTAACTTCCCCTCAAACAATGCTTCAGAGATTAAGTAATCCAATGCTAGCAATCAGAAAGTTAAACCTACTAACATCAAAAGCCTTTGTAAGAAGATCTGCAACATTATGGTCTGTGTGAATCTTCATCACTTGAACCAACTTCTTCTCATAAGAATCTCTGATGAAATGATGCCTTATTTCAATGTGCTTGGTTTTAGAATGAAACACTGGATTCTTTAAAATACAAATGGTGATTTCATTATCAATGTGAATCTTGGTGTTCATGAAGTTGAACCCATAATCAAGCATTTGATTTTGGATCCATAACACCTGCCCACAACAATTAGCAGCAGCAACATACTCTGCTTCAGTAGTAGAATTGGCAACTATAGTCTGCTTCTTACATTGCCATGAAATCAACCTTTTGCCAAGAAATTAACAACCTCCTGTTGTGGATTTCTTGTCAAGGCTAGCTCTAGCATAATTACTACCAGAGAATGCTTCCAAGTCAAATGGTGAATCCATAGGATACCAAAGGCCCAATTTAGACTGTCCTTTTAAGTATCTAAAGATCCTCTTCACTGCATGAAGGTGTGAAGTCTTTGGTGTAACTTGGAACCTTGCACAAGCACAAACAACAAACATTATGTCAGGCCTAGAAGCTGTTAAGTACATCAATGATCCAATCATTGATCTATATAAGTGAACATCCACATCCTCAGCTTCTTCATCCTTGTTTAATGCCTTGTTAGTCTCTATTGGAGTGCTTGCTGCCTTTATAGTGGTAAAATCAAACTTCTTCAATATATCAGCCACATACTTGTCTTAGCTAATGAAGATTCCATCCTCCTTCTGTTGTACTTGCAATCCTAAGAAGAAAGTGAGCTCCCCCATAGAACTCATCTAGAATCTCTTGTGGATCATCTGCTCAAATTCAACACACAAAGACTTCTTTGTAAACCCAAAGATGATATCATCAACATACACCTGTACTAATAGGATATCAACTCTGTCCTTCTTGATGAACAAAGTTTTATCTATAGTGTGAAACCCAATCGTTTGGTTCCTTAGATCGTTTTGCCCATCTAAGATATAATAACATTGAATGACATGAAGCACAACGGAATAACAAATAAGAACATCAATGTTATGAACAAGGTTTTCTTATTCATACTAATAAACTAACTAATAAGCTAACTACTATACACACGCTTTGTTTGTGTATCTAGACTCTCATTGGAGAAGTCTAACTATGAATGGCTAATCAATACTAGACGCCTACACCTCTTTATATAATAGAGGGGTTAGGATTTACAAGACAAGATAAGATCAAATAAAATTAGGAAACTATAAATCAGCATTAAATACTATTTGACTAATCTTCAATCAGCATTAATGTTATTCCAGCTTTGTCTTGTAGGTCCTCCATCTTTAATATGTTTTGTCATAATCAACTCAAAGTATAATTCCCAACAATAATTGTAAAACCACGATCTAACCCATCTAGAATATAATAACACTGATTGAAACACGCAACGAAATAATAAAGAACACAATCAAAGTTATGAACAAGGTTTTCTTATTCATACTAATAATAAACTATAAACTAACTAATACATATAACATTCAGGGTTATCAACCGCGGAATTTTGTACCCACTAGATTTCTTATGTGAAGCGGACTATGCACCAGCGGTCCAACATCCAAAGACGAGTAAAACCAAAAATCCACGATGTTATTAAAATGGAGTTTGAAAAACTCTCGAAGCGGATTGCTTTTACCCTATCTCCACAGTCACCTGGTTACGATACTTTGTGTCCAAAGAAGGAGGAATTGACAGTGGTAGTAACAGGAAAATGATTGATTCCAACTCGTTTGGTTACCGATGGCGAGTGTGCATTGACTAACTTCAGTTAATATGAAGCCACCCGCAAAACCACTTCCCTCTACCGTTCATAGGACCAAATGCTTAGAGATTAGCGGGGAATGAATACTCCTGTTTTCCACGAGTGGATTTTCTCCCGGTTATTTTCCAAATCCCCATTGACCCCCGTGATCAAAAAAAGAACTTTTTTACTTAGCCCATTCGGAACGGGTTGCCTACCGCGCAGCCTTATCGCTATGCAATGCTCCAGCACGTTTCAAGATGTAGCTTAGCAATCTTTCATGACATGGTTTTTTTTTTTTTGAGAAGACGATGGAAAGTCTTTATGGTCACTTCTCAGTCTTTGGGAATAACTTACCCAAACTGCCTCCCCTTTGACCACATCTTCAAAGGTGAAGACACACTTAATCTTAGACTGTGAGAAGAGCCATGTTATGGGTCAAAGAGGGCATTGTCCCTAGGCCATAAGATTTCAAAAAGGGATTGAGTTGACAAAGCCAAAATTCGATGTCATTGCAAAATTACCCTCATCCACCACAGTCAAAGGAATTAGGATTATCTCGTCATGCCGGTTTTTACCGGCGGTTACATTCAGGATTTCTCATAAATTCCCGACCATTGACCCATCTCCTTGAGAAGAATAATCCAATTCATCTTTTCTCGATGACTGCATTCGAGCATTCCAAACATTGAAAGATAGACTTACGGAGCTCAATCTAGATGCTCCAAACTGGACCTTCCTTTGAGCTTTTGTGAGCGATGCAAGCGATTTCGCCATAGGTGCAGTTTTGGGGCAACGTCATGAGAAACATTTTCGGCCTATCCACTATGCTAGTAAGACCTTGATTGAAGCACAAACGAACTACACTACGACTGAAAAAGAATTACTTGCCATAGTGTATGCTTTCGAGAAATTCAGGTCTTACCTCATCATGAACAAAAGCATAGTGCATACGGACCATTCCGCCCTTAAGTATCTCTTTGCAAAAAAGGATGCCAAGGCGAGATTGCTCCGATGGGTTCTCCTCCTCCAAGAATTTGACTTCAAAGTTATTGATACAAAGGAGCCGAGAAACCCTCGCTGCCAGATCCACGTCCTGATTGGAAAACCCGTATGAAAACGTAATGATCCTAAAGAGATAACTGAAAGTTTTATCCTCTTAACGTTAATATATGGTGGACCTTTCGTATGGAGATTCTAGAACCCCGTGGTTTGCCGACTTTGCAAATTACCACGCGGGTGGATTCATTGTGAAGGGCATGTCGACCCAGCAGAAAAACAAGTTTTTCAAAGATGTTAAACACTATTTCTGGGACGACCCCTTCTTGTTTAAAATTTGTGCGGATCAAGTGATCAGGCGATGTGTGCACGGCAATGAAGCTCTTGAGAATTCACTCAGCTTGCCACAATGGCCACCGGGGACAACATGGTGCAAAACCTCAACAGCCAAAAAAAAGGATCTTTGACGCCGGTTTCTTTCTGGCCCACCATCTATAAAGATCCCACGAGTTTGTCAAGAACTGTGAACTCGGCCCCAACGTCAAGGAAAACTTCACAACGTGATGAGATGCCTCAAAACTCCATCCAAGTTTGTGAAATCTTTTGACATGTGGGGCATCGACTTATTGGCCCTTCCCGTCTTCACGGGGAACAAGTAATTCTCGTGGCATCCTATTTTGGTCAAAATGGTTGAAAGCGAAAGCGCTCCCACCAATGATGCCCGAGTAGTTTGGCAAATTTCAGAAATCTCTCTTCGCAGATTTGGTGTCTCCCCGTCACTCATAAGTGATCGGAGAAACCCCATTTTTGTAATGACCAGTTAGCAAAGGACATGCAGAAATAGGAGTTACTCACCGTCTCTCAACCGCTTTAACACCCCAACAAACAGTGGGCAAGTGGAAGTATCAAAATCGTGCTTGAAAAGAACCTTGAAAGGACCCATAGGTGAAAACCGTGCCTCCTGGGTCGGACAAACAAGATGAAGCCCTATGGGCTTCCGCACAGCTTACAAAACACCCCTCGGGTGTACTCTTACAAGCTCGTGTACGGAAAGGCATGTCATCTACCGATCGAGCTCGAGCACAAAGCCTACTGGGCCTTAAACAAGCAACATCGATCCTATAATTACGGGTGATCACCGGAAAGTTCAACTCAATGAACTTAATGAACTTCGTGATCATGCCTATGAGAACTCTTTGATCTATAAAGCCAAAACAAAGAGGCTCCATGACTCCAAGATCAAAAACCGTGTTTTCAACATTGGTGATCGAGTCCTCCTCTTTAATTCCAATAATAAAGATTTACCGGGCAAACTAAAAACCCCGTTGGAATGGCCCTTTCACCCTCACTAGAGTATTTCATACGGTCTGTTGAGCTTTCTCAAGCCAACGGCCAAATTTCAAAGTGAAAGGGTCCCATCGCGTCAAGCATTACTTTGGAAGGGAACGTACCACACTTGGTAGTATCCAGATCTCCAAACTTTCCCAAGGATCAATAAATCCTTATATGGTCAAGCATCGCGACCCAAAACAAGCGCTTCGTGGGAGGCACCCCATGCTTATCCGTAGTTGTGATATAAATAAGTGTTGTTTTTTGTGTAAGATAGCTTGTCTTTTCCATACCCGTGTTTCCGATTGGTGTTATGTCCAGGATTGCCCGGATTGTGAAGACTCTCAGTTTTGTCATTCATCAAGAGTTTCACATCCTCAGCTTCATTTGGGAATCCGATATCCTAATCTTATCGACTAACGTTTTATCTTTTGGCATACCTCATAAATGGCCTTAGGATTAATGTAATACCCTTCAAAACATCGAGGACGATGTTTAGTTTGCAAGTTTTTAGGGGGGGGTATCCTCGATTTTGATTGTTATGCCTGCAGCATTGTTACACGTAACCCGTTTTTAACCGCAAAAATACCAAAAAAAAAAAAAAAAAATTAAAAAAAATTTTCAAAAATAAAATAAGTGTTTTGTCACAGTTTTGACTTTTCTTTTGGGTAGAATGAGAATAATTTTTGACTCGATCGGGCGTATTGAGCCCTAGCTAGTTCCTTCAGGCCGAGCTTTCACGAATTCTATTGCTTTGAATTTTAAAAAGGTGAAGAACAAGAAATGATAGAGTTAAATATAAGTTTATGTGTTAAGCAAGATTCGTCTCAAAACTTATATGAATAACTTGTGTTCTTTTTCTCCCATAAGCTTCTAATCCACCTAATCATACGTGCTTGTTCAACTAAGTCAATCGATGTTTTCAGAAAAAGCTTCAAATTTGTAACTTGATTCTTTAAAAGCAAGGTTTTGAAAGATAAAATGCCAAAGAAGCATGAATGAAGTATGAATGCAAAAATGCACGAATATTGTAATTATGCCAATGAAGCATACATTTGATCATATGGAGCTAGTAAAAGATGTGTCGTGATATCCCACTCCGCTAACCACGAGGTGGGGGTTCAAACTAAGACGTCTTTACTTCTAGGGATTTGGTGTGTTGTGATATCTCACTTGGAAGAAAGGTCTAGGTGAGGGTTCAAACTAAGACACCGATCCTTAGCCATATTAGGAAGAAGGTGTTGATGTGATTTCCCACTACGCTAGCAACGGGGTGGGTTTTCAAACTAAGAACACCGGTCGTTGGTTGTGATATCCTACTAGGGAGCGAGGCCTAGGTAGGTGTTCAAACTAAGCAACACATTCCTAGCTTTAAGAACTTATGAAAATGATAAATATGTTGCAAAAAGTTCTATGGTTTAAAATCAAGTTACAAGTACCTAATAAGTTGTTGCTTTGAGTCGTGATTCATCTTGAATTATGACTATGAAAATAAGTTGATCTATGGTTGAGTTAAAACGAGCACACACATTCAAATCATATATCCATGTTGGGAGTAAAAAGTTCGCAAGTCATAAGTATGAGGGCTTAACATCTAAACTTATATCGACAATGATCTTGTTTAATTGCTTAGCTTGGGACTAGTAAAAAATCAGGGGACGATGAAATTATCCGTCAGGACGTCCGTGGATTATTCTACGAACGTTTCTCATTCTATGATCCCATTGTTGATAAATAAAGAAAGTCAAACAAAGTTTTTAAAGTCAAAAAAAAAAAAAAAAAAAAATTTTTTTTAGAGTAGTTGTGTAAATATAAAAATTGGTGAGAGCCGGGACTTGTCGAGGCTATTGATTCTTTTATTCCCTTTGATAAACGCTTGGCTACTTTTCCAAGTTATTAGTCGAAGGGATTTGAGATTTTTGGTTTCTCGAGTGCTTACTTCATAGCATTGCGTGGGACACGCAACATCTTAGTTTGGGGGATTTTGGTATGTGCTTAATCACACATACCTTTTACCTTTAAAAACGAGCTAAAATAACCAAAAACGGTCTCAAAATGCCAAATATATGCTTGTTTTGCTAATTGTGTTGTGCAGGAACGGATATCTCACAAAAAGACGAAAATCCAAGCAAAAAGCGACAAAACAGGACACGAGATGGAAAAGTGTGTGAAGACGAAGCCCAATCAAAGTCAAGTCAACTCCGAGAAGAAAAAGCAAAGAAAAATATAACTTGAGGGGTCAAAAATGCCAAACCCCTAAGTTATATTATTATATAAACCACAGGGGCTGATTATGCCAATTTGAGAGACTTCATTTATAAAAGAAAGAAAGGGGAAAAAGGGAATGAAAAGAAGAAAGATGTGGAGGGGCTTTTCTTGTACACAAACCAAACATTCCCTTAATCATCTTCAACCTCTCTCTGTCACAACCCAACTTGTATAAAACTTTTCTCCCGCCAATACCAAAACCAGCCCGCACCCTGTTTTGCTCCCATACTTCTCCTGCAAAATCACTCAACATCCTACCAAATCATTTCATCCACCCTACTTTCCCCCCCCAGCTTTATAAAGTCCATGTTGGCAATCCCTCTCCATTCCCAAAGCATTTCGATGGCTGAGATTGTCTCCAAAGAAGCTCAAAAGAAATCAAAGGCTGGGATTTGCTCTAGATTCTCCTCACACAACTAGCACACTTGGTTTTATCTCTCCAAAGAAGCACAAGATGCAAGTCCAATAATCGATCATGGGTAATGGGTAACGATTCCTTACGATGAGTTTATTCAACTCCCGATAATCGAAACACATTCTGAAAGATCCGTCTTTCTTTTTAACAAATAAGACAGGAGATCCCCAAGGTGAAGTACTTGGTCGGATAATACCTCGATCTGCTAACTCTTGTAGTTGATCTGATAATTCCTGCATTTCTGAAGAAGCTAATCTGTAAGGTGCTCGGGCTACTGGTGTCACTCCTGGAATTAAATCGATTTGAAATTCTACTTGGCGAACTAGAGGAAGGCCGGGTAGATCTTCAGGAAAGACTTCTAGAAATTCTCTAACTACCGGTATATCTTCTAGTCGTTTTTCATCTGACTTCTTCTTCATTACTTGAGCTACGAAAATTTAACATCCTCTGGATATATACCTTTCGGTTTTAATACAGGATATGAGGCTTAGTCGGGTTTTACTTCGATCACCTTGAAAGATTAAAGTTTCACTGTCGATGAAGATGTGGACGACTTTCTCGTCACAGATATTTCTAGCATGATACTTGGATAACCAATCCATACCAATGACGACGTCGAAACTACCGAGTTTAATCAGCATAAGATCAATTTTGAAGGGTTGGTTTAAAATCAGGGTGCAACCCTGGATAACGGTATTAGTGCCTACTAGGTTTCCATCGGCCATTTCAATGTCGTAGGTAGTATCTAGTGTAATTGGTGGGATATTAAGCATAGAAGCAAGAGATATAGATACAAAACTTTTATCGGCTACTAGATCAAATAATACTCTAGCTAGATGTTGGTTTAGAAGGAACGTACCCGAAGTATGCTCTTCCATGAGCATTGTTGTTTGCTTTTGGACACTGATTTTTGTAATGCCCTTTCTCTCCACAAGCATGACAAGTTATGGATATTGGTTGTAGGTTGCTTCCAGTGGCTGGCCCTTTGTTTCTGCAGTTCCTGGTCAGATTACCTACCTTGTTGCAAGTCTGACACTTGACAGTGAAAGGTCTTGTGTGATGCAGGGTGCACTTTTTACACAGGGGAAGGCTTCTAGTATACCTACTATTTTCAGTTGGGGTGACAACATAAGCCCTGAAGGTTTCTTGTCTTCTATTCTGCTATTGGTGGTGATCATTGTTGTGGTTGTTATTATGGTTATTTTGGTAGTTGTCGTTGTTGAAGGTTCTTCTATCATCAAACTTTCGTTTGTGATCATTGGTTCCTTGCACAGAATTGTGCTTTGTTACCTGATCCATTAACCTCTGGGTTATGGTAATGGCTTCCTCCAAAGTTTGAGGCTTTGAAGCGGTAACATTTCCTTCAATGCTTCTGGGTAATCCCTCGATGAAGACTTCCATGAGTTTCTCAGAATTTGGCACCATAGTTGGGCATAAAACTGCCAATTCCTGGAATCTTCTAACGTAAGTCTTGAGATCATTTCCTTTTATAGTTAGATTGTAAAATTCATCTTCCATTTTCTTAACCTCAGTTCGGGGACAATACTTCTTTATTAAGATCTTTTTAAATTCGGACCAGGTGATCTTATATGCTTCCTCTATTCCAATAGGCTGGGCAAATGAATTCCACCAAGACAAAGTTTCTTCAGTTAGAGTACGAGTAGCAAATTTCACTTTGCAATCCTCGGTACAGTTGCTTTAGAGAAATACCAATTCAGTTCGTTCAAACCAGCGGATGAGGCCAACAGCGCCTTCCATACCTTTGAAATTGAAAGGTTGGCAACTCATAAACACTTTGTAGCTACATTTTCTTGCTAAAAGAATTTCTCTTGGTCTGATGTTCCTATTAGTATTGTCAGTATTTGCCATGGTAGCATCTTGTTCTTCCAGAGCTGCGGAAACACTATCAGCAACTAATTTCTTGATGGCGGCTTGAGTCATGGGTGGTGCTGCAGATGTTGATGTCCTCTTGGGAGCCATTCTATCAACATTTACAAGAAAACACAAAATAAGAATCATATCACAAGTCATTTGTACAATGTATGGAAATTTTGACAATGACTTATTTGATACAAGTTTTAACAAAGAAATACATATTCTTTGATATTACATTGCAGGATATAACGGAAAATTTTGGTATCCAATATTTCCAGAGATGGACATTCTAACAAGCATCTAACTCATTAGGTTCCTCGAGGACTGATTCACTTTTCAGTGATCGTGATATGATCCATAATGAGTTATCACAATACAGGATAGACAACTACGACATACATAAATCGATATCATAGAACAACGAGGTATAATGGAATCACCACTGTATTAAGTTATAAACAACTTGTCTACATATTTTACATAGTCAAAATTTGACAAGTGTCATTATTTATGCCACACATCCAGTGGTTGGATTCTAACAAAAGCTGTAAATGATAAGGATCTAGTCTAGTAATCTGGTGGTCCTCCCTTGTGGTTCTTGAGCGTATGGATCTTGTTCAGAAGATTCTTCATATCTGATCGGTGTCGAACCTGAATATCCTCGATGAGTATCTCTAGAGTAGAAATCCTGATGCGAGTAAGAACCATCTCGTCATCATGCCTTATTTGCTCTCTTTGAAATTCAGAAATCTAAGTACGGGCTTTTTGAAGTTCGGTTTCTAGTTGGTCAAAATCTTGTTGTATGATTACTCGACCATTACCAAGACCTTTCATCTTATCTTCCATGTGCTTAATGCGCTCAAGAGGGAGCTAATCTAAGTGATTCAGAATAGTTTTGATCTATTCCTCATGACGCTCCAGATGCGTCTTACGAGAACTTTCTCCAATTTCAAATACCTGAGGTGGGGTAGAGAAATCAGTAGAGGAGATGGCAGAAAATGTAGCTCCAGATGCGTCTTACGAGAACTTTCTCCAGATGCGTCTTACGAGAACGGGCTCCTTTCTGAGATGGCAGAATCTCCTCGGAAGAAAGAAATATTGGGGATCAAACATCAGTGATAGTGGTAACACTGGAGATGAAGGCAAAACAGTTGGTGGAGTAATAGGAACTCGTGGTAGTGGAATAGGTGATTCATTATTAGTAGCATTATATGCTTGCATGACCTTCATATATGGATCATCATGAAAAGGTGAGATGGCTAGCGAGGCCAAAAGATACTTAGATAAATCATCTGAAGGATCAGGAGAGGTGTTTCTCGGTGAGGCTGGGAAATAGTCTGGTGAAGCCGGAATATAGTCAGGAGAGTGTGTAAAGAAAAAAGCATCCTCAACATCGTAATCAGATGGGACGATAATAGGGTGGGTGGATGAATACATCACTCTATAACAACCCAGTGGGAATAACATAAGTTATTTATATTATAGTATAATAGTTATATATCATTTACATACTATTCAGGAATGAAGTGGCATGGAGGACTTTCTTGGATGAAATATGGTTATAGTTTAGGTTTTAACCTTGTTCTCTATAACCTGGGCTCTGATACCAATTTGTAACACCCCTTTATTTGACATATAGCAGCGGAAGCTAATTTGGGGTATTACTTCATGAACCAATAGTCATATCATAGAAAACGACTTAAAAGAGACGTTTTGGAAAATTTATTTATCATTCCATAATATATCAGAGCTTTACAAAAGAGGTCCTAAAGTACATTGAAAACATAAAGTTGAATGATAACAAGTTCTTAATAGAGTTACCTCCGCATCTAGAGTATCGCGTTTTTAGAGAAAAATAAACAAATTCCAGTTCATTAATTTCAAAGATTTATGCCAAGATGAAAGACTCCTCATTAACGGGTTCTGAAAAAAAACGAAAACAAGTATTGCTTGGAAACTTTCTGATATCCGAGGCATAGATCCAGAGTTTTGCTCTCACAAAATCCTTTTAGAAGATGATTACGAACCTTCAGTCCAACATCAAAGGAGGGTTAAACCTCTAAAAATCCACGTCGTCATCAAGAAAGACGTTGAAAAACTTCTTTGACAGCGGGATTGATTTACCCCGATACTCGGATAGTCAATGGGTATAGTCCGGTCCATTGTGTTCACTTAAAAAACGGTGTATGGCCGTTGTTAAGAACGAATAAAATGAGCTGGTTGCCTACAAGATTAGTCACAGCTGAGAGTTTGCATCGACTATCAAAATGAATGAAGCAACTTGTAAAGACCATTTTCCGTTACCATTCATGGACCACGTCTCTTTTGAGGTCGTTTACTGTAACTTGTACTTTATACTATGAAGTAGCACCCCAAAGTGGTATTCCGCTGCGTTATGATTTTATGAGGGTGTTTAAAGTTAGGAATGAAACTATGAAAAAGAAAGTTAGTTTTGCCATAGATAATGCATCTAGGATAACTAATGTCTTGAAACTCACAAACACTCTAGGATCTAATTTGTCATGTATTCCATCGTCCTCTAATTCTCTTGTAGATTGTACAACTCATCCTATTCATTGTTGACTCGGGATGCACAAAGCACATGACGGGCAATATATCTAATCTGTGCAATTTTGTTGAAAAATATATGGGTACTGTTTGTTTTGGCAATGATCATTTGCTCCAATTCTTGGTTATGGAGATTTGGTTCAAGGAAATATCACGATCAACAAGGTTTATTACGTTGAAGGCCTCAATCACAATCTCTTCTCGGTTGGTCAATTTTGTAATGCGGATTTGGAGGTTGCTTTTCGGAAATCTATGTGTTTGGTTAAAGATCTTCAAGGAAACGATTTACTCACTGATAATCGTGGATCTAATCTCTATACAATTTCTCTTCAAGAAACAACTTCATCAATTCCAATCTGTCTCATGGCTAAAGCCTCAGCAACTCAAGCATGGTTATGGAATCGAATACTTTCACATCTTAACTTCGATTACATCAACTTGCTTTCAAAGAAAGATGTCGTGATTGGTTTACCAAAGTTGAAATATGTCAAGAATCAACTATGTTCCTCTTGTGAAGTGAGTAAAGCAAAAAGGAGTTCATTTAAGACAAAGACTGTTCCAAGTTCAAAAGGACGGTTAAATTTGCTTTATATAGACTTATGTGGTCTAATGCGGGTTGCTAGCATAAATAGGAAGAAATATATTCTAGTAATTGTAGATGACTACTCAAGATATACTTAGACTCTCTTTCTATGTTCCAAGGATGAAACACCAGAAGTTTTAAAAGATTTTCTCATGATGATCTAAAGAAATCTTCAAGCCCTAGTAATTTCTGTTCGAACTGACAGAGGCACTGAATTCTTAAACAAGACACTTAATGCATTCTTTAAAGAAGACGGAATTAAGCATCAAACTTCTACTCCTCGAACACCAGAACAGAACGGCATTGTCGAAAGATGAAACCGTACTCTTGTTGAGGCTGCTTGAACGATGCTCTTAGCTTTTAAACTTCATGTGTTATTTTGGGCTGAAGCAATTGCAACCGCATGCTTTACTTAAAACAGATCTATCATCATTCCGACATATGAGAAAATGGAATATCACATCATCAATGACAGGAAGCCTTCAATTAAACACCTTTACATTTTTGGTTGCACTTGTTACCTAACCAAAGATGGTGAAAATTTGGATAAGATGAAAGAAAAAGGGGATCTATACATTTTGGTAGGATACTCCACTCAGTCAAAAGGATATCATGTTTACAACAAGAGAATAAGATTATTAGTTGAATCCATACATCTTAAATTTGATGAGATCAAAGAGATGTCTAAGACATCTGTTGCTAATGACACTTCAGGCCTTGTTCCTCAATGATAAAAGGCGTCAGATTTTGACAACTCTGACCCCGTCCCTCAACTACAAAATGTTTCTCCTTCAGCAGATACAACAGCTCCATCACAACAAGAGTTGGATCTTCTTTTCGGTCCTTTGTACGATGAATTTTTCAATACGGGTACTTCACGTGTCAACAAGTCTTCTTCTCCCACTGACAATTCTACTCAACAAGACACACTATTTTCAACGAATATTCACCCTACATCAGAACCATCAACTCCTACAAATGTTTATGCTAAGGAAAATGGTTCGATAGTTTTACACACGTTAAATATATAAAAAATATAATACTTTTAAAAGAGAAATTAAGAAAATTACCAAGTTACCCTTGATAAAATTCACTCTCAAAAATTTATATCAACCTCATAATTCCGAATACCGATGGACAACAGATCACAACCGATAACTCAAGTTCGTGGAAATCCATCCAACCCGTGCAAAAAGACGACAACATGCAATAGATCCTGAAATTTTATGTTCGCACTCATCCGTGAGTATCGTTGAAACCGAAAAACATGAAGAAGCATTGGTTGACTCTGCATGGATAGTAGCAATGCAGGAAGAACTTCATCAGATTATAGAAAACAATTCTGAGGGAACACGTTGACAAACCTTTGGCAAGGAATGTAATCAAGCTAAATTGGTTATGGAAAAACAAAAGGATGAAGACAAAACATTGTAATTCGCACAAAAGCACGACTTCGTTAGCCAAGGTAATGCTTCATGAAAGGGTATTGAATTGTCGAGAATCATTTGCTCAATTTGCTCGCTTGGAGGCGTCGGAATCTTTGTCCCCATATGCTCACACAAGTCTTATTCCAATTAATCAGATGGACGTGAAAACGTGCATTTCTTAATGGTCCATTGAAGGAGTAGTTTATGTTGCCCCAACCCAGACGGATTCGTTATCCTGATCATCCAGACAAAGTTTAACCCGTCTAAGGAGAAGCACTATAATGGATTGAAACAAGCGCCGAGAGCCTGGTATTGGAGAACTCTCAAATCCTTATTTCTAAGGTTTTTACCAAAAGGTATCATTGACCCGACCTTAATTCACGATAAAATACGGGGAGGACATTCTACTTGAGCAGATATACGTTGAGACATTATTTTTGGTTCCACAAACCCTAATTTTCAAAACTTTTGAAAAAATTAATGCACACGGTAGATTGAGATTCCTTACTAGGGGAAATGAAATTCCTTTTTAGGACTTCAAGATCCACCACTCCCACAGGTATTTTTATCAATCAGTCCCAAGTACACCTTATAGAGATTCTGAAAAAACATCGTATGGAAAAAGGACCCAGCATTGGTAACAACCAAAGCTACGACACACTAATAGATGCAGACAGAGTGGTGAACCCGTAGACCAAATCTGACTATCGTAGCAAAATCGGGTCACTCATGTATCAGACATCTAGTAGACCGACATAGTGCAAGCTGGTATGTTAGTTGTCAAGAATCCAGCATGACCGCCTGAGAAAACAACCTCAAAGAGGTAAAAAGGATATTTCGATACTTAAGAGGTACCATTCACAAAGACATCTGGTATCCCCGAAGGTTCTTGCTTTGAACTAAACACTTTTTCCAAGATGCCGATCATGCCGGTTGCCTTGATACTCGCAAAGCACTTCTGGAGAATACAACAGTTCCTAGGTGAAAAGTTAGTCTAGCTGATGTCAAAGAAGCAAGACAGTACTGCAAAGTCATACGCAAGGCAGAATACGTGGCGTTACTGCAAGATTGTCTCAATAATGTGGATGCGGACACTCAGCTCAAGATTATGGCTTACTACAACAAAAATACCGTTTATTGCGACTTCTCAGTCAGCCATAGCAATATCATGCAACCCCTAGCAAGCACTCCCGTACCAGAGCATATCCCTCACGGTATCACTTCATAAAGGGAACATGTAGAAAATGGTATAATTGAATTGTACTTTCAAACTGACTACCAATATGGCAGACCTTAAATACATACAGCCCTTCCCGAAGCCAGAACCGTATCTCGTCAGCCGCAATAGGTCTGAGAAGTATGCACCAGCAGAACAGAGGTACCTGACAAAATGAATCTGCTTGAACCTTCATCACACATCCAATTTACACAATTAAGAACAACAAAAGAAAAAAACAACAATATAAAATTATCAAAAAGGCACATACCAAATCAAAAAATCAGAAAATGTTTCAAAAAATATTCATCTCATACATGTCCTCATCGAACGATACACAACTAGCGTACCGAGAAATGTTTGATTAACATCGACAACGGGCGGTAAGCTGAAGTTCGAACCGAGTTTCAAATGCATTTAAAACACATGTCATTTCTAATTTTTTCTCAACGGCATATGTGCAAAATATCATAAACGTAACCCGGACTCAAATAAAGAAATTTTTTATACCATAAAGAATAACTTAATCCAACAATGAGAAATTCCCAACTTTTCATTCATTCGTCTTGAGCATTTCTTAACAAGAACATGTTAAGTTTTGAGCTCAATAAAAGGATAGTGAACGCATAAGTGCGCTTACCCTTAGAGTAGGAAGAGAAGTCATCTAACAAGAAGGTTTATTAAAATGATGACACAATTTTTTCAAAGAATTTCTCACTTGACGATTCATATTCTTTCAAAATGTGTGTTTAACACTAAGACATAGAACAAACATTCCATCTTTTCAAGGGGAGGTTTTTCGAAAAACAACATTTACTGAGTTTTGGAAAATCATACTCACTACCATATTCTTAAGTATTCAAACCATTCCCCAATAAAATCTCTTAATAACACCCAGATAATAAGACCAATTCTCTAGAATGATAGTTATAAATGATGACTAAGAGTTTCAATCACAATTTAATATCATTTTACAACTTGGTAATCATAGTTTTTGGTGTCAGAACAAATGTAAAAATTGAGAGGTGCGCAAGATAAATGTTCCCATATAATTCATGCTAAATAAACGTTTTATCCCCTATAGTATTTCAAGACCAAATTTTAATCACACAGTATTTTCCAAAAACTAAGTGACTAGAATTTAAAATAAAGAGGAGAAATGTAATAAAAATGTGATCTAAAAGACATCAAAGTTCTATTCAGAAAACGGTTTTAAGGTTACGTATCTCATACCCAACAACATCTTATTTCACACGACGATTCTGAAGACATAAAGGTGGTAAGGGAGTTATTTGTCATATGAATCCAAAAACCAGAACCGGAGGGATCAACCCAAGGAACACTCCATAGTTAGAAATATGCAGTCCTTAGGTATATTGGAGATGAATGTGTATAATGGAAGAATGCGACTAAGATTGAGCTAACACTGGAACAATCACAACAAGTGAGTATTAATGACGTCTTGGTAAGCAATGAAGGGGTTTGAAGAATAAAAAGAAATGTAAGGATAAAGGGTGAAAAGAAAGAACCCTCCACACAACTAGGGGCAGAAAACCGGGTCAATACCATATGCTTTTAGAATCACAAATGTGATTGCTTTGACATTGAAGACGACATCATGGACCCAGGATGCAAACACAACCCTACCCATCCATTAGAGTTTTCTGTCAAAAGAAACTTGTCCTCATTATGACAAGAGATACACACGACTCTATGACTCTCACATCCGCGTTAGTTAATATGAATAAGTGGCAGTCCTGCTCCAGCCACCGATTACTAAAAACCAAAATCACTAATCGAGTCCTAGAGCCAAGATAATCAATCAAAAACCTCGTTAGACAACATTCCATATTTCAAACACTAGTTGAACATCAATAAGTTCACAAGCTGTAACCAAGAGTCCTACGCATTATCCTGTTGATTCTGCCAAACATTCAGAGTGATACTTTTAAGTATTCACAGTGACGAATGGAAATCCTTCCAGTGTCACCAACAAACAACACTGCGGTAATGTGACTTCGAGATTCATAAGAAACAAGCTTGTGTCACCTGGATATCAATAAAGGTCCAGAAATGAATTGAACGAACCCATAATCAGAAAGATAGTAACTGCTGGATTTCACTCTCTACCGTGTTGTCATCTTTGAGACTTCCGGAATAAGAACTAGCAAACATGGCAAATCTTAGTACATCTGTGTTAAAGAACCCTAACGCATTGAGCTGGCAACCCTGTCAATGAGATTCTTCTGAATCTAACTGATCACAGTACATTAATAATACTGAAAAAAACGGTCTACGGAACCGGAGGTTAATCTAACCAATCCGTACGAATGACAAAAATGCCATATTCGCCACCTGCTTTATAATAGCTAACTGTTTTATTTCATGATACATAAAGATGGAGATGGTGATGCCTCATTCCAGCGATGAAGTCGGATTCATAAACCACATGCTCATCTCCAAACTACAAGACATTCTATAAGCCATCAAGATTCAAGAATCATGAAAGCGCAAGAAATAAATGACAAAGACTCCGCACAAATCTCTAATATAACAAAACTCCTTCAAAGAAATCAAGTCTATCAAGGGATACTGTAAACAAATCGCAAGGCCCCCCCCCGCAGTAAAGACTATAAGACAAAATGGACAAAAGATTTACAGATCTCGACAGAAAAGCCAAAGTCAAAAGACAATGACCAAAGGCGAAAGATTCAAAGATCACAAAGCATGAAGGAACAAGCCTACAACGTAGACAGAGACAAAGATCACAAGAGCTCAATGACAAAAGCAATCTCATTGATCTCACGAAGAGTTGTCACAATGAAAACACACTTCGGGGGAGAATTGTTAGCCTCTAAAATATGAGTCCAGAACAATGGAAGTTCGTTCATAATCATATTTAGGTCTCCCCCGTCACTAAATGAATATACGTTGAAAAAGGCTAGAAGACGGGTAAACGGGCTCTTATTTGTAATCTAATTGTCACGTGATCGGGCGAAAGCCCAAGTAAAAACCTAGCCCCGGCCCGTAGAATTAACAAAGGCATGCAGCCTAAAAATACACCTCACCAAGGAAGGTGAGGTGGTTGGTTTCATTTGTAACATATCAAGTTTAAATCATCCAATTCCATTTTTCTCATCTAACCTTTCATCCTCTAGATTCTCTCTCTACCATTCTTCCTAATCTTCTTGTTAATTCTATTGAAGTGAAGAGATTAAAGGGTTTACCGACAATAAATATATAAACAATACATATATATACCTACATATATATACATATATATATATATATATATATATATATATATATATATATATACATATATATAAAAATATAGTTAAATAATACATATATATATATATATATATATATCAGGTTTTGAATAACTCATATCCCTAGAGCAGAGAACAAGAAGGTCGATGCTCTTAGCAAGTTGGCAGCAGTTCAATTCGACCACTTATCCAATGAAGTACTAGTAGAGGTGCTGAATGAACGCTCTGTCTAAACGCAAGAGGTTAACATGGTGGTTGAAGAGGAAGGCCCGACCTGGATGACCCCGATCCAAAACTACCTAGAGAAAGGAAAGCTACCAGAAGACCTTGTTGATGCTAGAACTCTATGGAAAAGATTAGGAACTATATGATGGAAGATGGAGTCTTGTATAGGAAGTCTTACTTGGTTCCACCGATGAGGTGTGTAGGTCCTCTACAGGCCAATTACGTTATTAGAGAAGTGCACATGGGCTCATGCGGAATGCACGACGGGCCTAGACAGGTAGTGGCTAAGGCCATGAATCTAGGGTACTACTTGCCTTCTATGCACAGTATAACACCCTAAAATCTCAATTAACATTTTAAAAATTATATCATTAAATCCACAGGTATAAAAAAATAAAGAAAATAAAAATAATAAATATATATAGTAATAACAATAGATTATTAGTAAAATAAGAATGAATACGTATTTCATTTTATTTTAAAGACTGAGATTTGATATCATTTCTTAAATGGTTATATATCATCTCTAAAAATTTGACATGTCTCATTCAATCTAAATAAGAAAAGTTAACCTTAGTTAAAAATATGAAAGATATCAAAGATATGTTGCTCTACGCGTCTTCTACGACAAATCGGTTACCACATCTCCCTATATATATATATATGTATATATATATATATATATATATATATATATATATGTACATATACATATATATATACATATATATATAAATATATATCGAAAGAGATAGGGATCATCCCAAAAGTAATGCTTTATATCCTTGAAAAACTTCCTCTTTTGTTGGGTTGACATTCCTTTGATAAGAAAATTCCCCGCGTGGTAATTTGCTATATCGGCAAACCACGGGGTATTTTGGTCATCATGAGAAGTCACCGTATTCAATGTTTCAAGAGGAAAGGTTTCATTAATCTCCTTAGGATCAAAAACATTCTCATACGGGTTTTCAAGACGAGAGAGGTGATCGGCTGCATAGTTTTCAGCTCCCTTGGTATCAATTACTGAAAAATCAAATTCTTGAAGAAGTAAGACCCATCTAAGCAACCTTGCTTTGGCGTCTTTCTTGTTGAAAAGGTATTTCAATGCGGAGTGGTCCGTGTAAACAACACTTTTGTTCATGATTAGATATGATCGAAACTTCTCAAAAGCGTAAACTACCGCAAGCATTTCTTTCTCGGTTGTTGTGTAATTTGTTTCTGCTTCAGTCATCGTCTTGCTAGCGTAATGAATTGGTCGGAAATGCTTCTCAATCCTTTGCCCTAGAACCGCACCTATTGCATAATCACTTGCATCGCACATGATTTCAAAAGGTTGGTCCCAATTTGGAGCAATGAGAATTGGAGCTTCGGTCAACTTCTTTTTCAATGTTTGAAAGGCTAGAATGCAATCTTCCGAAAAAATGAAAGGAGTGTTTTTCTCTAAGAGATGGGTCATGGGTCGAGAGATTTTGGAAAAGTCTTTGATAAATCTTCGATAGAATCCAGCATGCCCGAGAAAACTTCTGATTCCTTTGACGGTTGTTGGGTGAGGAAGCTTTGAAATTACATCAACTTTTGCCTTATCGACTTCAATTCCTTTTCTAGAGATCTTATGTCCTAAAACAATGCCTTCTTTAACCATGAAATGGCTCTTTTCCCAATTTAGTGCTAATTTGGTGTCTTCACACCTTTTAAGCATTTTATCTAAATTGGCAAGACATGAGGAAAAAGAATCTCCAAAAACTGAAAAATCGTCCATAAAAACCTCCATCGTTTTTTCTATCATATCGTGAAAAATAGCCATCATACAACGTTGGAAAGTTCCAGGAGCATTGCACAAACCGAATGGCATACGACGGTACGCGAAAGTTCCGTATGGGCACGTGAAAGTAGTTTTCTCTTGATCTTTAGGATCAATTGGGATTTGAAAATACCCTGAAAAACCATCTAAGAAACAATAAAACTCGTTGCCGGCTAATCGCTCTAACATCTGGTCCATGAATGGTAACGGAAAATGGTCTTTACAAGTTGCTTCGTTTAACTTTCGATAATCGATACAAACTCTCCATCCCGTGACTAATCTTGTAGGCACCAGCTCATTTTCTTCGTTTGTGACAACGGTCATACCACCTTTTTTAGGAACACAATGGACTGGACTAACCCATGGACTATCCGAAATTGGATAAATCAATCCTGCGTCAAGAAGTTTTTCTACTTCTTTCTTGATGACGTCGTGGATTTTAGGGTTAACCCTCCTTTGATGTTGGACTGAAGGTTGGTAATCATCTTCTAAAAGGATTTTGTGTGAGCAAAACTCTGGATCTATGCCTTTGATATCAGAAAGTTTCCAAGCAATTGCTTGTTTTCGGTTTTTGAGAACATTAATGAGTGAGGTCTTTTCTTCTTGGCTCAAATCTTTTGAAATTATAACTGGAAGTTTGTTATTTTCCTCTAAGAACGCATACTCGAGATGCGGAGGTAACTCTTTAAGCTCGACTTCGGGAATTTCATCTTTTGGTTCAAGTGAAGACTCTTTTGGTTCAACAACTTTAAGATCCTTTTGAATTCCGGGGTAATAATCTCCTTGGTCTGGTGAAGGTAATGGATCATTGTTGAGAAGTGCCTCGAGAATGAGAATGTCACCCTCGGGATCGTAGTATGTAGCATTGAAAACTGGTGAAACTGGTTCATCATCGATTGCTATGAAAGCATCGGCTTCCTCAAAGAGTAGAAAATCACTTTCATCAAAAGGAGTAAGTGTTGGAGATGAAGTAGAAACAATCGGATCGAAGTACGGAGAAGGATTGTTGTAAGCAATGGAATCGGAAAATCCAAGTACTTCTTGTGAGTACTCTTCACAAGTAGCATCGATTAGATCAACCTTCTTCAATGATTCGAGATTGTTGTATGAAATGGAAGGTGCATCACCACATTTAAGGGTTAACGATTGATCATCATTCCTAAGAGTAATCTCTCCTTCGTAAACATCGATTAAAGCATGAGCCGTCCTAAGAAAGGGTCGCCCGAGTATCAACGGTACTCGAGGATCGGCTATAAAATCAAGAACAACAAAGTCGGCGGGAAAGTAAAACTTCCCTACTTTGACAAAAACATTTTCAGCTACACCGGTTGGTTTGGAAATTGTACGGTCGGCTAATTCTAATACCATTTTTGTTTCGGTTAGGCCTGAGAGTTGAAGCTTTTTCCAAATGGATAAAGGCATGAGATTGATACTAGCACCTAAATCGGCAAGGGCTAAGTAACTATCGAACTCTGAAAAATCACATGGAATGAGAAATCGACCGGGGTCACCTAGCTTTTCTGGAAGCTTTTTAAGGACAACCGCACTACAATTTTCATTCAACGGCGTTTTGGTTAACTCAATTAACTTGTCTTTGTTATTAAGCATCTTTTTGAACATCGGAGCAAACTTTGGCATATGAATGAGAGCATCCGCGAAACTTAGCTCAAAGTGAAGATTACGGAAGATTTCCATAAACTTTGAAGCTAGGATATCATCCTTTTCACGAATCTTTTGTTTGTTGAGTCTTTTTCTGAATCTTTTCATTGTTGAGTCTCGATTGGGTTAAGGCAAATTAGGTTTGGCTATGTTGGCATCGAAAGAAGGCTCTTCGTTTGCTCTTTGTCTTTGGTTTGTTCATGGATCAATGGAGGAGTTTGGATGTCTGTCGGTGCTTGGTTGCTCGTTCCCTTTGTCACCTACACTTTCCTTTTCCCACACCGGCTACGGTTGAATCGGAGGTACATCGATGAAACTCCATACGAGTAGTAATTGCCTTGGCTTCGTTTCTTTGGTTTGGAATGGTATTGCTTAGGTAAAGAAACGTTGAAGTTTGGTTGGTATTGCCTAAATCATCAAACTTGGTGCAAAGGCTTGTTAACAAACTTGTAACATTTGCCATTTGATTTTGCAATCCTTGATTTTGATTTTGCACATTCTTCAATATTGCATCGTTTGCTTTGACGTAGCTTTCAAAATCCGTTTTCAAAACACTATTTGTTGGAGGTTGGTAAGGTAAAACTTGATTGATTGGTGTTTGGTATGGTGGAGCTTGGTAAACTTGATTTTGGTTGTTTTGACGGTTTTGATTAAAGTTTCCTCCACGGTTTTGGTTGAAGTTAGAATTGGTTCCTTGATAACGGTTTTGGTTGGTTTGGACATTTGGTTGATTGAAACCCGGTGGTCTCATTTGACTTGCCAAATTGGAAGGTTGGTTTCTTTGGAGAAAATTACCAACAGCTGCGGTTTGTTGAAATTGTTGGATGTTGTCATGAAAAACGGGAAAATCGTTTCCACCTCGAGTTAACGGACAATGATTAAAATTGTGATTCGATCACATGTGGACACATACTTCCTCAACTACTTTGTCTGTGTGAGGAGTAACAAACTAAAGCTTTCATTTGATTCATCATTTGGTTCATCTTGATGGTCATCTTATCCTCGAGAGATGCGCGATATTTGTTGATATCAAAAAGAAATTATTAGAAGATGAAGAATTAGAAGAGGAGCATCCGGTACTCACTCTTGAATCATTAGCACGACTTCTAGAGTACCGAACTTTTGACTTGCTTTCAATAATTGTCTAAACCTTTCTTGAGGCATCTTGTTCTAATGAAATTGCCTCCTGTGCATGGAATCTAAGGCATCTTGATCATTTGCACATTCAACGAATTGTAAAAGTATCAAGTTGGTGGATTCCGAGAAGCCTGGTGAGGTCATTGAGAATGAGTCCTTTAAACGTTCCCATTGCTTCGTTAAGACTTCGTTTGGTTTTTGATAAAAAGTAATGATCTCATTTCGAATAGTAAGTGGTTTTTTGAAGGTGGGATAGTTTTGATTTATGAATTTTGAAACAAGGTCGTCCAAGTGAGAATTGATCTTGGTGGTTCTTTGTTCTATACCAATCGGCTTCACGTCCTAGAGAAATTGGGAAAGCAAAGCTTGACGAAGTGTTTTGGAACTTCTGGATGTCTATACGTTGAAAGTGGACCTTATATAAAAAAATCGAAGGTGATTGTTGAGGATATTGTCTTCCCGTAAACTTATACTTCTGCACAAGATTGATATTAAAGGTTGCTTAAGCTCGAAATTTGTTTGATTGATTGGTGGAATAAACTATAGCATTTCATACCCTAATAGGTGCTTGTAAATTTGGGCCATTGTTCGATTGCTCGACCATTGGAACAACGGTTTGTGTCAAACAATTTGGTTTACGAAGGTTTTGTTGTCTGTCGAGTCTTCGAGATTGCGATCGATGTGGCATAAAGGAAAAAACTTAATAAATTAAAAAAGCAAAAATTTACACTAATTTTTTTTTTTAATTTTTTTTTTATATTTTTTTAACGGTTATACGAAAGGGACTTTAAACCAAATTATAAAAAAAAAATTACTTCAACGGTATAGCTATTGAAAATTGTTTTCAACGGTGAAGCAGTACTTGGTTGAGACCAAAGGCAAGTGTTAAATTCTTTGATTGCGATTTGGGAACAGTATGCAAGTTCACCGGAGTAATTGAAAATTGATATTATCTCAATAGAGATTTATTTGTTGGTGTTCGATTACCAACTTTGTTTATTTTAATTTCTTTTTTAAAGGACAATTTTTTATGTTTTTGATTTTTCTATTTTTTATCTTTTACTTATACTAAAAAGAAAAGGAAAATATTTTTTTACTTTTTATATTTATTGATTTTTTTTGGATTTTTGAATTTTAAAACAAGAATTAAACTTTCGAGGACGAAAGGATCTTCAAACCAAATCAACAAACACAAAACGTAGGAATCGTAAACACTAGTTCCCCGGCAGCGGCGCCAAAAACTGATTGCAGTTTTACATACATATAAATATACACTTATAGAGAAATTAAGGAAATCCCAAGTAACACTTGGGACAATTCCACTCACAAAAGATATATTTTATATATATATATATATATATATATATATATATATATATATAATACGTATTAAACCGGGCAAGTATGATCACCCGGGTCGTTTCCCCAATGACTAGTGAGATTGAAACCACGTTTTCGTTCGGATCCTGATTTGAATGGAACAAAGATATTTTGGATAAGCTATTACTACTTGATTAAAAAGCAACAAATAAATGACAAATAAGCAAGTAAACCAATTTTTAAATCCCTAAAAATGTAAACTAAAATTTTACTAAATAAAGAAAAGTTGCCGAAAATTACTAAAAATAAAAGCCCTATTTTTTATCTCTTTATAAAAGTTTAATTGAACTAATTAAAACTTAACCCTAATTATTAATGAAAACTTAATAAACTAATTAAAACTTAACTAATGGACTAATATTGCAAAGAGGAAAAGGACTAACGGGGAGTCTAACAAATTAACAGAGGGACTAACTGAGAAACAACTAAGATTGAAAAGTTACACTATCTACCCTAAGAATCTATCCCGACAACAAACTAAGTCCCGAATTAAGGTGAAATTTGAAAAGTGCTTATTATGAAAAACTCAAAGAAGCAAAGTTGTAGAGGAAACTAGTGGGAACAGAATTAATAAAGGCTACTTGGGCTGAAAATCTCAAATAAGCTCAATAAGAGCTTATCTTTTAAGCTGTTACAGAAAGTAGGGCTTATCCCTTGGTTTTAGAAAATAAGCTATAAAAAACTCAAAACTAGATCAAAATGAAAAAGGAAAGAAGTTCTAAAGAGCTTATGATATGCTTAATCTATAAATGAAAAGAAACTAAAGCTTAAACTACTTTTATGCTACTGAAATTGATCATGAAGTAAGCAAACTCAGGAAATAAGCAAAGAAACTCAAGATCAAAGCAAGATAAAAACTTTATAAAGCTAAATTAGACTCTAAAACTTTGAAGACTTATTAAACTACCAATAAGCTATCTAATTAAGCTGGAAAATCTATACCCATAAGCTAAATTAACAAATTTAAATTCTAAGGACTCTAAGTACTGTTTTTGAAGTTTTCAGGTTTTTCTTACTTTTGACAGCTAAATTAAACTAAGGAAATAAGCTAGAAACTGCAAATAAAGACTTAAAATGTATTAAGCTCTATGAAAACTTAAATTTTACTGAATTTGATAAGCTAAATCCTAAAATTACTTATCTGAATTATGCTAAGAACACGGCAGTACTAACTTAGGTTAGTACTGCTAGTGTAAAAAGTTCAGCAGTACTTTCACTTGAAAGTACTGCTGGTGCAATTTTGACTTTTGAAAACTAAATAAGCAATGAAATAAGCTAGAAAATGAAAACTAAATCTAAATAAGCTGAAACTAAACTTAATTCTACTGAGATTAAAGCTAACAGTACTAACTTGTGAAAGCAGTACTAACTTGGGTTAGTACTGCTAGTGCAAATTAAGAGTGCACTAAACCAAACACTACTTTACCATTTTGACAGGACTGAGAAAAGCTTTTTTAAGAGAAATTTAATGAACAAGCACTAAATACCAGATAAAAACTAGCTTAAAACAAACTTAAAAATCATGATTAAACAACTGAATAAGCAAAATTCTAAGATCTTAACTAATTAAACTAATATTTTTAGGTTTTATGAGTTTTTATGACAGAAATTGATAACTAAAGATCTATAATTACTTAAGCAAAAACAGATGAAAACACATAACTAAATATCACTAGAAGAGATATTTAAACACTAATAAGCAAAGAGAATGAGCAAATAAGCAATATTAAACATATAAGCTATAACCAAACTATTTAAAACTAGAATAATTGGAGATGAATAAAAAGAGATCAGCTTATAGACTGAAAGAGCTTATGAGTAGCTTATTGAGACAATTTTAGCTTATTAAGAGAGCTTAAAGGTTGAAAATAAGAAGAGCTTATGACAAATTAAAACTGAATTTCATTAATTGAAAACTGAATTACATTACTAGAATAAGATTAAACTGATTTAAGGTTTAGATAAAGTTAATTCTGAATTCAAACAGCTCTATTTCAGCTTATAGACTGAAAGAGCTTAATATGAGCTTATTGAGACAATTTTAGCTTATTAAGAGAGCTTATGACTTAAGAAGAAAGCTTATAAAATGAGATTTAAAACACTAAAAACTGAATTTCATTGATTAAAGAAGCTGATTACATTACTTGAAAAAGGAAAATTACATAAAATAAAAACACGAATTTAAGCTAAACAAAATTACTAAAAACTAGATAAAAAGAAAAGACTAGACATAGTGTGTGTGAGAAGTGAGGTCTTTTTATAGTGCCCAGCTGAAGCTTCTAGGACCTCTAGCCCTGCTCTCCAATCTTCAATCTCTGCCATTCATTTAATCAATCATTTGATCATCAATTGTGGCCGTTTGATCAAGATGTGGACACCTGAGGATTGCCAGCGTGGCATTCTTTGATGTGACGTTTGTGCTTCTTTTGTGAGTGAGTTTAGCACAAAACCCACCACTATTTGTGCTTCTTTAATTGTCGACATGGCTTTTCTTTAATGAATCCTTTGATAAAGACTGATTTGACCCTGGGGTTGTGATGTAGACCTCTTGAATTGACTTAAGCACCCTCTA